>JAVQJF010018379.1:0-58392 GCA_036023855.1 Gadopsis marmoratus | reverse complement strand
CCCCCCCCCCCCCCCCCCCCCCCCCCCCCCCCCCCCCCCCCCCCCCCCCCCCCCCCCCCCCCCCCCCCCCCCCCCCCCCCCCCCCCCCCCCCCCCCCCCCCAAGTTTGTGTTTGTTTTGCTCCACCAAACCGCTACACTCTGGTTTTCAGACAGAATCCACTTATCGTTGTAAAACATCAGTGCAGTTGCCGCATGAGCAGAGAGTCTGGGTGTCTATCCAAGTTCCTCCAAAAACCTCAAACAAAAAGTCAAACAAAGAGCCTTCTGTCCTCAACGCCACATCAGTTTCGGTTTATTCACCTCAATTATCTGAATAAACCTTACAAACGATTCATATTGTGAGAAGCATTTGGAACCCTCAAATGGTCATGTGTTGTAGTTTTCCTTTAAAACTCTTGTAGCTTGTCGGGTAATGTAAATGTAAAACGTGTGAGTGCCCCATGATGGTCATTTGTGATATAAAGGTTCCCTGAGGAATTTTGGGACCAGAAGTAGTGCTATGAAGCAATGTTTTTATGCATTTATGCCAATTAATGTGGCAGTGAAGAAGATCGCAAGCTAGCAAACATGAGTGTAAACATGTAGATTTGAAACCTTTTTAAACAAAACCATCTTTGCAAATGTTTTATGAGGAACACGAGTGTTAGGCCAGGATGCACACACGGATTATAGTGAGAAATGCTGAATGTGAACATACTGTAACTTAGTTCGTTTACAAGAAAACGCTACAGGAGACGTCTTTAAAAGACAGTAGGTTGACAGTAAGGGAAGTACCTGCTCAGTTTCATGTCATTTGCATGAAACGTTAAACCTGATGGGCGATCAGCTTCTATCGGTTACTTGCGGTCTAATGAGTTTGCATGTACAGTATTTAATTTTTTTTTTTTTTAGGACAGTGCAGAGGCACAGCTACAGGGAAGCTAGAAAGGATGTCCTGCATCCAAGTTCCCTTTTGTTGTCTACATAGACGTAACATATTGTCAGTATCTTCAGAGAATCTTCACAACAATTTGAGTAATAGTACAGCACCATATTCCACAAACCAGCTGTTAATTACTGTACGTTTGGCTGAAGGTGCATCATGTCGGACAGATGCAGACCCTGTCTTTGTGGGGCACAACGTTGTCTTCAACTTTAAGACTTGTGTTTAATGGCAATAAATGTAGAAATGGTGGAGAACCTGTAAAATGCACTTCACTGCGTACGTGGAGGCAATGAAACCTGCACATGATGATGATGTTGATGATGATTCAGATTTGTCTCAGGTTTCTGTTCTCTGAAACAGTATTGATTTTAAGTCTCAGGGAGACTGTGGTCCTTTTGTGTGCTTAATGCAAACATCCTACACCAGCAACCACCCTCCCCCAAGCTTTTTTTTTTCTTCTTTTTTTGACAGAAAGAGGATATAAAAGAAAACGAGTAGCTTTTTTCTTTTTATCGGTTTGGTTTCTTGTTCTTTGACTGAGTGAACAAAACAAACGTTTCAGAAAAGGTGATTTTGTTTTGCTCTCACGATAGGGAGCTCTGACTCTCCTCGTTTCTGAGAAGAGGGGCGCGAAGCATCACGTGGTTCTTATAGCTGGTTCTGCTCAAAAGGAGTGTTTTCCTAACCTCTCCGAAATAATAAACGGAACGTGTACCGTTACAGCTGTGAGTTGTCTTTTTGGTTTTGTAGGTCGTGCACCCACTCCTTCAGCATGTGGAAGGAAATTGTCTCTGTAAAGGCAGAGGTGTGACTTAGAACGAGCAGTCACATGGACTGTGGTTGGATGAGTTAATGCTGCAGAGGCATGTGATATTCGGGGTTGCCGGTTATACATAAACGCAAAGGTTCAGGTTCAATACAGAATAACAAAAAACAAAAGAACATCCTGCTTTGTGTGCATCCATTTTTGTCTTACTGGAGGAGTGACGGGGTGGATGCCAAGTGGTCTTACAGGTGTCTCCTTTCTTGTGTGTATCCCCTCACTTTCCTGTGTTAAACCTCAACTCGCACATCGCACATGTAACCATTCATTACATGCAGCGCAACTAAAAATTCAATTCGGTGGCTTTCATTAAAAAAAAAAAAAAAAAAAAAGATTTTACCACAAGATTTCAAGGAGGAGAGCACATCATTTTGGTTTTCTACTTAAAGGTATTCTGAGAGAAAATGCTAACTAGGCAAGACATTAAAAGCTGTCTCTGAGGTCAGTATGTGAGCAACTGTGGATCTTTTCTGGTTTTAACCTTGTGATTTTTGTCAAAGAGGAAGTTGTCTTTACACTTGCACACAAAAGTTGTTTCTCACAAAGGGACTAAAGTGTCGGGCTGCGTTATCTCATTAGTTTACGCGTCTTTTCCTATTGACTTCGCTGTGGATAAGGTGAAGGGCTCTGACACATGACACGAGGGCAAGCAGTAGCTGTGTATACGGTTCAAAGACATCGTGGTCTACCAGCTGTTTATTGAGGTCGTATGTTTCTGTGTTGTTGCTTTTCTTGAGATATGTCATGGAAGACAGAGGAGTGGACATGAGGAGAAAAGAAGGCGGACAATTACAGCAAAGGATCGTAACTGTAGTTCAAGCTCTTAAAAAAAGTCTAAACCACACAGATGTACCATTATGTCTCTTTCCTTGGGACTTGTTTTTCTTCTGAAAATAAGAGGACATTTCAGCTTCCCCCTCTGCCTTCCTCTCCTTCATCCTCTCTCTGTGTGACTCATACTGTGTTTGCCCTGATGAGCTGCTGAACAAAAATAACCCATCCCTCATGGTAGCTGAATGTATATGGACTCTGAACGCAGGAGGACATTCACACCGAAATTGTCTCAAAATGGCAATATAGCTAACTGCATGGTCCTACATTGCAAGCGAATGTGGTACCACGTTCTAATTATAAAATCTGTATGAATGGTTTTTAAGTTGTAACACCTCTTGGCTCAGTTACACGCCATTATTACAAACAGCTAATTTACAAAACAGCAGCGTTTTGTTATTTTTCCAGTATGAAGAAACATCTGTTAAACTTTTTTTAAATTTTTTTATTTATTTGCATCACGGCTCTCCATTATCAGCCCTTTCATCCTTTTCTCAGGTGACTATTTTCTTTTATCACCTTCTCAGCCTTTCAGTTGGTTTCACACCAGTGGTTTGGTCTGCCTTCAAATATCAAAATCACATTTACTGATCATTACAACATGATCATAATAATCTAACCCAGAGTCATACATGTGTAGATCATTGGTCTAACTGGGCTAATGACTCTTACAAGTAAAGAAATGCGTTTATTGTCAATCCACAGGATGATTCTCACGCACTCAAACCTGACGCCACAAGACCTTATGTGATCCCTGTTGCTTAAACATAACAAAATGGTCTGACAGTATTAATGCACTTATCTTGTTAGACATCTTGCATGGCCATTTATGGCTGTTTGCATGTCTGTAAAGGCATTTTGTTTCACAGCCAAACAAATACATAGGTTAAACCTGCGTCATGAGTAAATCTGTGTGTAAAGTTTTTATTGTTTTTGGACCAACACAAGAAGTTCTTTATTGGAAATCTGAAGTGTTTCTTATGAAGTATTTGTTTCTCAGTTTTTAACAACAGTGTGTTGGGCTCTTACAGGTTTGCTGGTTGGGACCCTGGATGTCGTCTTGGACTCGAGTGCTCGGATGGCCCCATATAGGATCCTGTACCAGACTCCAGACTCTTTAGTTTACTGGACAATTGCTCATGGTATGTGCACTTTAACACTTGGCTCGAAAGCTGTGAGGAAATCATGCATTTGGAGGAAAGCAAGCCTCTAACCTCAAGTCTACTTTTGAGAATTCAGTTTGATTTTACACCAGGTGCGTTTGTCTGCACCTTTTAGTCCTACAGGTATAGGTTACTCCGGTATAGATCCCTCTGTGTTTTTATGCAAACCTTTCCTTGTTATCTCCTGTTTTTGCCAGTGAGAGTCTGTCATAGACCGTCTGTGGCAAATTAGAAGCAGCCCTCTTTCTCTGTCCCTGAATCTGAAATGATCCCAGCTATATGTTAGGAAAAGCTTTTAACACTTAAAACATAAAACTTGCGCTGCAACTGAATACTATTTTCATTATCCGTTAATTTGCTGATTTAATTTCGAGATGTATCAAATGGTCCACAAATGTAAGAATAGTGAAAAGGACATACTCAAAACTACTTGCTTTTTCTGACCAACAGTCTAAACCCCATAAGAAGTTCTTGGCATTTTATCTTAAAAATTACTTAAACAATTAGTTGACCATCAAAATTGTTGATTTTTAATTTTCTGACGATAATCTATTTGGCTAATTGATTCATCACTTCAGCGCCACACAAAACATTTCGGTTAAAAGTAGCTAAGGAGTTCTGCATTCAACTCGATCAATTCAATGTCCACATGTCAAAGCGTGTGTGTGTGTGTGTGTGTGTGTATAAAGCCTCTCGTGGCTCCAGATGCTGGTTCACATCACTTGCGTAAGCATCTGTTGGCTGAAGACTACAAGTTTTTGAAAATCTCAGGGTGTGGAGTTAGAAAGAAGTGAGCTTACCAGACGTCTGGAGCCATTTTTTCATCTCTGCTTGAGGTCATTGGCTCAAGGCTGCATTAGCCGCTACTAGCATAACGCACCCACATCTCCAACTGAACTGTCTGTGGTCGAGTTGCATTGTGCGTATTGTAGGCGGCATGTTTTGACAAGGAAGGAGAATGTATTGAATAAAAAAGACTGTCTGGTTCTGCTGCATCCATTTTCAAATTCAATGAAAATGGGACACTATTGAGACACTGGCAAGTATGTTCTTGTTTGGGTATATGTGCAATCATGTATGTAATTCCGCAATAAGTATCATTTGTGTTCCCTATCTGAAATGGACGTCTCCAAAAGATGAGCCTGGTTTTAAAATGGCAATTGATCCCCACTTCCCCCTCCCTCTCCATTCCTCCGCCCAGAGATGGCAGGAGAGTGGAGCATTCTGGCAGATGTGGTTAATGCAGTGAATGTGCACTTACTGAAGGGCTGCTTGCAGCGGGCTTGAGGGAAAATGGTCGACCGTTGCAGCCATTACTACAATCAGTTTTTCCTGCAGCCACAAAAATCAGTTTTTAACCTCACTGATTAAAGTAACAAATGGTCATTTTAATGTTCTGTTTCATGTTAAAACATAAAATGGAAGATAAGCGTTCCAAGCACTCTTTGCTCTTCACATTTGACAGTCACTAAAGGGGATCTCCCAACTCATGATTTTAATAACACAAAATGCCTAAATATATCTCATAATAATTAGTGATTTGTCAATAAATTCACGTGTGGCCCAGTACTAGATTGAGACTACAATTTAAGTTAAATTTGAAACATTACATCGTCGCGCTCCTCCCGTAAATCCAGTGGTTGAGTGCTCTTTCCCCCCCCTCACTCCTCTGCAGGAACCTCCCGTAAAGAGATCACAGAGCACTGGGAGTGGCTGGAACATAACCTGCTGCAGACTCTCTCCATCTTTGAGAATGAGAATGACATTACCACCTTTGTCAAAGGAAAAGTCCAGGTAACTACTCAAAGAATTACGTTTTGATGTTTGGAATTCAAAGATGTCCTGTGTGAAATAGTGAGGCACTTGTTTTTCATTACAGATGGAAATGAAGGGCATTGTTATGGAATTTGAATTTGTTGGTCACCCACGTTCAGAGCGTAGAGCATGCACGCTACGCTGGTCGCTCCCCAATAAACTTGATTTTAACAAAGGAACCACCACAGGCCAGAACAAGTAATGCAAATGCTGTGATGAGTAACACTGATGCTCCCTAAGGGGGTAAAATATGACGATACGTACAACAGATGAGGAAATATATATTTACAAGAACACATTGCTTCTTAAATCTGTAGAGCACACACAACAGCAAATACAACACATGAATTAAATGTACAAAAGTACTTGTTTCAACATAGTAACAAATATCATAGAAACTTAAAACCTGACATTATAATAGTTGATCTGACAAAATGGCTTCTTCTTTTAAATATCAATAGAATGCGCACACTGTAACAAAAAACTAAAAATATGCATGGAATTTATTCAAATATTGTTATGGAATTTTTAAAAGAAAAGAGGGTGGAGTTTAACATCCTCCAGCCAGTGTTTATGACATGGTGGTGCAGTCTCTTTTGATCTGAAGAGAACCAGTTGTCAAGGAAGTGTAGAGAAGGCCACAACTGCAGTTACATTTAAGGAGGTATTTAAAAAAAGCAGCAATACACAGAACTGTAGCAGCCCACGCTCGGTGCATGTAACAATGCGCAATTTGTAGCTACTGACTGCCCACTGCTGCTCTTCTCTTTACAGTCCCAATTCTTCATGTCGTTGCAGCTCATTACCTCATTCGGTCTCTTTCCATCTTGCCTCAGGGTATCATCGCAGAGTACAACAAGAACCGCGATGTCAAAGAGGACGACGATACGGACAAGTTCAAGGAGGCCAGCTCCAAGTTTCGCAAGCTGTTTGGGATGCCGGAGGAAGAGAAGCTGGTCAACTATTACTCTTGCAGCTACTGGAAGGGCAAGGTGCCACGACAGGGATGGCTCTACCTCAGCATCAACCACCTCTGCTTCTACTCTTACTTACTAGGAAAAGAAGGTTGGATATATATTTTACTATTTGTGTGTCTATTGTCCCGTCATTATGTATTACCTGTACTGATATTTCTATTTAACTTTTTTTTTTTTTTTAGTCTTCAAGCTAAATGGCCAAGACAAAAACCATAGTTTACAGCAACAGGACTGTTCTATGACATATGTAATGGATTACACCTTAGAGCCACAGTATACATGGTCCGTTGTTTCCAGTATTTTACATATTGCTCATATTATGGTCTTAAGGTAAAGCTCAGAAACTCTATACAATTTATTTCGTTAACAATTGCAATCCAATCGGCCTTGGTTTTGTGGGTTTGCCTGCAGCCATTTCCCTGTGATGTTTTCTTAACTAGTTGCCAAAAGCATTTTAAAGACATATTCATCCTGTGAGACGTTTGCCCATGCAGGCATACAACGGCAATCCGCTTCTGTTCCAAATATTTTCAGAATCTTTTTTTTTTTTTTTTAGCAATCTTGCAAATAAGATCAAATTTAAAGGACAAGCCTAGAAAAGATGAAAATGATAAACCAATCTTTCTAACCATACTGCATTGGTTTCGTCCCAGCGAACTCATTTCAACCGCAATATAAAAGTGGTCCTCGTCAGACTAACCAAAGCATTTTTCCAGCCTTCCTGATCTGATCTTTCTTTGTTTCTTTCTCAGTTTTTTGTGAATAGCTAAGCAAATTAAGTCGACTATCCTCTGCGTGTTTTATTTCTTTAATATCTGTCCTGGAGTTGCACCTCGTCTAAACCACATATCAAACTGTGCATTGTCTTTCATGTTCCTCATGGTGAAACATTTCACAAGTCTTAAAACATATCCTGACAGCTATGTCAGTTGTTCATTGGTTTCTTATCTAGTCGATATATATTGATGTCTCTATCTTTTTCATAATTGTCAGCCAAACTGGAGGTACGTTGGGCAGATATCACCCAGCTGGAGAAGAGCGCCACCCTCCTGCTGCCCGACGCGATCAAGGTGAGCACCCGCGTCAACGAGCACGTCTTCTCCGTCTTCCTCAACATCAATGAGACATTTAAGCTGGCGGAGCAGCTGGCCAACATTGCCATGCGTCAGCTCCTGGACAACAAAGGCTTCGAGCAGGACCGCTCGCTGCCCAAGCTCAAGAAGAAGTCCCCCAAGAAGGTGTCTGCACTCAAGCGGTAAGGAAGAACTCATGTGGAGTGCTCATCAATAAAAATAAATAAAAATAAATAAAAAATGCTGTTTATGATATGCAGTCGAGTGACCATATGGTTGGTAGGGTAGTTGGTTATCCAGACATACATGTTATGTCATTACATGTAATGGCAGAGGATGAAAGCTTGGGTTTAAAAGATGCAAAAGCACAACACACGTGTGTTAGTATATATAAAAGGGTATTGTAGGTCACTGCAAGCCTTTAAGAAAGGCCTCAAGATCCCAGTTTTGTTTGGTCATCACATTTTCTGTAAGCATGATTCAGTTTCACTGCTGTACATTATTATATCGGTCCATCTGGGGTGGCATTTACACACACATACTTTGTCTGTTATTCATCCAAACTGTAAAATGTCAGGAAATGAAACGATCCAATGGAATGTTATTGAACAGGATATACTTTATAGGTATTATTTTGCGTAACAGTAAGTATTTTAATGCACGAGTGACATTGCATAACACCTCAAACCAAGCTGTTGCATTATATATTCACAAAAAGCTGTCCTCTAATGTGACTGCACTTTCCATCCTCTTAGGGATTTGGATGCAAGAGCTAAGAGCGAGCGTTACCGGGCACTCTTCCGTCTGCCCAAAGATGAAAAACTGGATGGTCACACAGACTGCACCCTGTGGACCCCCTTCAACAAGATGCATATCCTGGGACAGATGTTTGTTTCCACCAACTACATCTGCTTCACCAGCAAGGAAGAGACGCTGTGTAGCCTCATCATCCCGCTAAGAGAGGCGAGTTGTTCTGTAAATGTCTGTCTGTTTGCACGATGGTAAATTTGCGAAGATAAGAGGTACATTAATGAGAAGAATTAAAGTTTAAATCCAGTCATTCACTAAATCACTTAAAACCCTTAAAGCGTACGGGACATCTTAGCTAGTAATAATGTTAATAATGTGTGAAAAGGTTGCTAGGAAACATCTGCAGCGTCATCCAATCGGAAGCAATCAACTGTATAAACGGGAAGTCACTGCAGCCTCACCATGAGCCTCACAGTAAAATAACTTCCAAAAATAAGTTTAAGTTTAATTATATAATAAGCTGAAATGCTAATGTAGGTATGACCTTTATTTATGATAATGTATGCATACATGGACAAATGTGTGTTTCAGAGTTAGTCGCATTCACGAGTTAGTCGCATGTTTGTTATTGTTATTATTATTATTATTATTTTATAAAAACATTTTAGGTTTGTAAAAATAATGTAACATCTTCCTGCATTTTAATCACTATTGCTTATTTATTTATTTACTTACCTCTTCAAGCTAAATGGGTGATCTCCACTTAGAAATGCAATGTTAACCACATTTTAAATGGGGTACGTTTGAATTTCATAGACATTTTTATTTCTGTATTCCATTTTATTGTAACTTGTTTATTATAGAACATAAAGCTGGTCAGTTTGTTCTTAAATGACAATTTCCATTTGGTTATCGTGGATACGGCTGCTTGTCATTTATGGCTTTTGTTAATGTTCCCTGTCATTCTTCCAGGTGACCATCGTGGAGAAGGCAGACAGCTCCAATGTGCTGCCCAGCCCGCTCTCCATCAGCACCAAGAATCGTATGACTTTCCTGTTTGCTAACCTGAAGGACCGAGACTTCCTGGTTCAGAGGATTTCTGACTTCCTGCAGCAGACCACCTCCAAGATCCACCTAGAGAGGGAACTTACCGGCAGCCAAAACAGCTCAGACGACGAGGTGAAAAGGCTTGCCCTCACATAAATTGTTGTTTTATTTCCTAAATACTGTGTTTGGCGGTGACCGTGTCTATTTTAAAAACTGCAAAGCTTGAAAATAATGTGTATCCTCTCCAGGTTTACTCCCAGCATGGATCTCTGCTCTCCAGCAGCCCACAGCACAGTTTGGGCTCTGAAAGCGAGCGTACGTTTAACCTGAACGACAGCAGCGTTCCCACGGCCACACAAGCCCTCATGACCATGTACCGCCGCCGCTCACCTGAGGAGTTCAATCCCAAACTGGTGAGTCAAAAACACACTTTGTCAAATACAATTGAAAGCATTTAATCTTGACAAGGTACAGCACATAGAAACACCATGTCTGATATTATAACATTTTTTGTTTTCATTTCCATAATTGGCATTTTCACACCATTACACTGAGGATTGTTGCTGACAGCAAAAATATTTCATCCCCAAGACTTTGTGTAAATCAATCCAGACCTGTGCAAGAAGTCAGTCAATTAAAAAAACAAAAGTATTTTCATCTAAACTGCTGCTGTGGAATAATTAAAGCAGGATTCTGACATTTAAAAAGGGGTTACAGTAATTGTACTTGAGCCTCTGCATCCCATGAAATTGTTTTCCCTCTTTGCTCAGGCAAAGGAGTTCCTGAAGGAGCAGGCGTGGAAGAACCACTTTACAGAGTACGGACAGGGAGTGTGTATGTACCGCACGGAGAAGACGAAGGAGCTGGTCCTCAAGGGGATTCCTGAGAGCATGAGAGGCGAACTCTGGCTGCTCTTCTCTGGTGAGGAGATGTTCACACTCTGAGCATATAGTACTGCAAACGATTCAGTCATACACCTAATGGGACCACACCCTGCATACTACGTGCTCACACTTGATCATAACACCACGTGATGCATACTTTTAAGCAGGCGTAATTCATCCACAGAAACCTTGTTGACAAACGCACAATGTATAGCCAATGTGAGGCATGCATGCTTCTCAAACTGTTGTAAAAGAACATGTGATTTATAATGTATAATTTTCCTCTCGCAAAAGATGTTTGTTTGTGTTGCGGCCTGTGTAAACACATGGTAAAGATAAATTTGCCACTTTATTGTTGGCACAGTGTTCCTAACCATTCAGACTGGAATTGTTTTTCCAAACACCCGGTGCCAGCTCAGGCCTCGTGGTGCTTTAGGCAAGATCTGAAGATGTGCGCTTTAAATGAGCTGATTTTAACAGGTTGTATTAAGTTGGTCACATCAGGGTATTATTATTATACACATTTTCATGTGCACAATAATGCAGCTACTGTACATTCTCATAGAAAAGCACCCAGGTCATGCACATTGATATGCAGTGAATTCAGTAATAATCCTGTTTACATAAGTTATTTTTAATATCAGGGGGAAAAAAGCATGTGCTTTCCCATGAGTGCTTGAACACAGCATTTTAAACCTAGCCACCAAACATTAGCAAATGGACATTTTCCATTACACCTGTACCTTGTGACTGTCATTTTTTAACAACATGCTGCGAATTCTGGTATGCACAAGTTTCAGACTTTCCTGTTTGTAGGCACAGTCATGTGTTATGCATTAGCTGCAGTTTGTACACATCCTCACCTGAGCGGAGCTGGGTTACAAACAGCTCCTCCCTCTCTCCCCAGTGACCCACTTATGGCTCACTTGGCTTGTTGTCATAGCTGCATTGCGTTCACCTGAGTCACACTTACCTTCTCCTTACACACACGTCCTACAAGATCAGTTTTTAACCAGACTTATTAAACATTCAGTTGGTTCCTAATTGGGTTTTTATTTTTAGAACAAAGGTTGTAATTAACAGTTCGGTGAGCTTAATAAGTACATCTACGTTTATGTTTTGCGGTCGACCAGGAACCAGGCCTCCTCAGGCATGTGAATACCAAATGTCGGTGCCATTTGTGTTACAGCGCATTTCCTACTGTTCTGTAGTAGGTGTGTGTGTGTGGTTACATGGCAAAATGACTGAAGGGAAATGTTAAAAAAATAAAACAAATTTACAATGTTTTTAATACAAAATTCAGACTTTATGGTTTCAGTGCTCTCTTCGAATCAGAAGATGCTTTGTTAAAAACAAAGTTACTAAAATAAGACACCCTTGATGTGACGATAAGGATTGTAATGCAACTTTTGAGTGAGCTACTAGAGTTCTTCCTGGCAGCATCTGGCTGCTGACAGTATCCTAGGCATAGGAGTGTGATGTGCACATTGGTAAGTAACTGAAATACAAGTTGAAACATGTGTGTTCCTGAAACAGAAATTCAGATAAATCGGTTCACGGTTTGCTGTTTACCATACAGTATAAACATAGGTTGGCTATGTTTGGACATTACCAGGAATAGTGTAGCGTTACAGCAACAAGACAAGTGGAAAGTCGTGAGATGTCTTCATAAATTAGGTTTTTTATAATCTCACCAGCTATTAATGTAATATGTTTTATTGTTTGTTACTTGTGCAAATGAAGACTAAAGATGTTCAACATAATAAAGAAAACGTCTTTGAAAAAATTGGAAAACAAAAATTGAAAAAGTGCTTCATATATTCTTCCAAAGTGACCAGTTACTGAAATGAAATTACAATATTTTGCTCCTTTTTTTTTGTTCTTGCAAAATACAGACGCAACAATATCACATCCCAGTATAGATGCCATGATGGATATGTAGCCTGTTGAAATATAGTATTTAGTACCGTTTTTATTTTAGTTTTGTCATGCTTCACTTGTAATGGTAGAGGTCCATAATAAATTTAGTATTCCAGTTTTTTAAAGTTGCTTAACTATGCATCTGTTTATGCTCTTCGCTGCGGCAACACTTAAATTTCCCTTATTGGGTTTACATACTTAACACCTTCTTTCATGTAATCAACCCCATCACTAAGACTGTAGCTCTTGTAGTTATCTCAGGGAAGATCTGGCAGAGAAGCTGGTTTAAAGCTTTAAATCTCATGTGTTTTCTCATAGGGGCGATCAATGAGATGGCCACTCACCCCGGGTACTACGAGGACCTGGTGGAGAAGTCGATGGGGAAATACAACCTGGCAACAGAGGAGATAGAGAGGGACCTGCACCGCTCTCTCCCTGAGCACCCGGCCTTTCAGAACGAGATGGGCATCGCTGCCCTCCGCAGGGTCCTCACAGCCTACGCATTCAGAAACCCCAACATTGGATACTGTCAGGTACGAGCACTCTGGTTTTCAACTGGCAGAAACCTTGCAGTTCCTTGACAATACTTGAATTTGTACTCTTCTCTCCCTCGACACCGCAGGCCATGAATATTGTGACATCTGTGCTGCTGCTCTACGCCAAAGAAGAGGAGGCTTTTTGGCTGCTTGTGGCGCTATGTGAGAGGATGCTGCCTGACTACTACAACACTAGGGTTGTAGGTCAGTATGTGCATGTGCTGCTTTATTTTAAGTGTTTTTTATTGACACTTTTCTATTTGTTCAACATCCTCTTTTTATTTATTTTTTCCCTCTACCCTTCTTCAGGAGCCCTGGTCGATCAGGGGGTGTTCGAGGAGCTTGCCCGCGAGTACGTTCCCCAGCTGTATGACTGCATGCAGGACCTCGGGGTCATCTCCACCATCTCGCTCTCCTGGTTCCTCACCCTCTTCCTGTCTGTCATGCCGTTTGAGAGCGCAGTGGTGGTGGTGGACTGCTTCTTCTTCGACGGCATCAAGGTGATCTTTCAGCTGGCACTCTCCGTGCTGCACGCCAACATCCACCAGCTGCTGGACTGCAAGGATGACGGAGAGGCCATGACCGTACTGGGCAGGTAAGAAGAGTCAAAAGGGAAAACTATTTCACCATTTTCATTTTTATCCCACAAGGAGGAGGATCAGGAGATAATTTTGGTAAATCATTTGTATACTGTAGATACTTGGACAGTGTGACCAATAAGGACAGCACCCTCCCTCCCATCCAACACCTGCACTCCCTACTGACAGACAATGGAGACCCACATCCAGAGGTCGACATCTTCAAACTGGTCCGCAGCTCATACGAGGTATTTAATGTGGGTGATGATGTAAACCTGTCCATCCTCTGTTTGGTTTTCTTTTGGTTCTTCCACACAGGGAAAATGTACAACTCTGACCATAATAAGTGCCTTCTAGAAGTTTTTTTTCTACATGTGTCTTAGATGGGTTCTTCTTTAGAGATGGATTTATGGTTCATGAGTGTGTGACTGCTCCATTCGTTACGTTTGTCCGTTTCCTTTCTCAGGGAAGCTGTAGATTTACTGTTTTCAATGAAGTGCCGTGTGTTTTCAGTTTGTGTGACCGCTGTCTCCTCACAGTCACACAATTGTCTCCAGGCGTCCTTGTTGTTTCCCCTGTGAAAACAGATTTGGAGTAATCCCACAGCTGCACTGACCTATATTACACACGGTTTCTTCTTCTCCTTTTGTGCCAGAAATTTGGTTCTATCCGTGCAGACGTGATTGAACAGATGCGTTTTAAACAGAGACTGAGGGTCATACAAACCATCGAAGATACAACTAAACGCAACGTGGTAAGGACCCGCTGACTTACTCTTATAAATCCTGGAATTGGGGGAGAGATATTTGAAGTGAATGTAATCGGGCAACACGCCAACTTCAAAAGTCTCTTCGTTCTGCAGCTCAAATTAGATTTGAGCTTTGAAACCAGATGAACTACAATTGCAGTCATTATTAGATACTCTGCTCCCCCTCTCATCTTCTATTTTTAAGTAGTGTAATTATATTATGTTTCAGGTGAGAACTATTGTAACGGAGACTGACTTCAGTATTGATGAGTTGGAGGAGCTCTATGTGCTCTTCAAGGTGAGTTACAGCTTTCACACGTGTTTTTTTTGTTTTTTGTTTTTTGTTTTTTTTAATCTTTTGTGTACCTCCAGCTCCCACTTACCATTCTGCCATCATTTAGTCTCTACAGAGAGAATAAGTAATAGCCTAGGACCCTTAACATTCGTGCTCCAGTTGTTTTCCTCTAGCATAAGCTACTCTTGTGTCACAGGCCTGTATAAACCACATGGTGTTGATTAATTTGCCACTTTATTAGTGACAGTGTTTTATAATGATTCAGATTGTTCAAGAGTGAAATTGTTTTCCAGACATACCGTCAAAGTGTGTGTATTTCACAAACATGACAGAACGTAAGTATTCTTTTGTTTATTGGTTAAGCCACATTTAGCTTTAAAATTGCCCTCCCTAAACTCGGCGAGCAGCTCTGTCCTCATTTTGTGTATTTAAATTTGATTGATTTGCATGTATTATTTTACAGCTCTCACCCCTCTCTCTCTTCTTTTCTTCAGGCGGAGCACCTGACCAGCTGTTACTGGGGCGGCAGCAGCAACCCCACAGAGCGCCATGACCCCAGCCTGCCCTACCTGGAGCAGTACCGCATCGACGTGGAGCAGTTCAAAGGCCTGTTCAACCTGCTGTTCCCCTGGGCCAACGGAGCCCACTCAGACCCCCTGGCTGTGCGCTTCTTCCACCTCCTTGACCAAAACGGAGATGCCCTCATCAATTTTCGGGAGTTCATCCGTGGCCTGGGTAGGTTATTCTCTGGAAGTAATGGTTTGTAACATAGCTGTTCTATTGACAAATGTGTGTTTCACATGTCATGATTCTAATTTAAGGTAGAAGCAGTTCAGATGTGTCCGATCTCTAAAGCTTGTTGGTGCATTGTAGGTGTTCTGTGTCACGGGGACCTTACCGAGAAGCTGAAGCTCCTCTACAAGATGCATGTGTTACCTGGTGAGTGTGCGTCGATCCTGGAAAGTCATCTTTAGGGAACTACAGAAACAAGGCTCAGTGGGGAAAAAGAAACTCTTGGAGCTCTTTGTCTCACGTCACTGGACAAATCACTTCCTCATGATTTGTCAACATGTTTTCTTTTGTTGTTTCAATGAGATAACTGACAGAAAATAAAACCTTTTTTTAAACTACTCACTGTATTTTAAACTAGATGAATATCTGTTGTTGCATCATCTCACCAGTTAGCATTGGTGGAAAAGTTGTTTTTTACAAGGTTTTTGTAAAGTAATTTATCCCAAAAATATCTAATTATCAAAAGTAACTCCGTGGTCCATAATTTGAAAATCTGCGATAAAAAACCACAATGTTTTCACAAGCCAAGTTGAGTTTTGATGGACTCTTAAATTCTTTTCCTCTCAGAAGTCACTCATGAACAAGAGGAGCCTGACTCTGCGTTCGAGGCCACTCAGTACTTCTTTGAAGACATCACTCCAGAAACATCCATCGGTAAGGACCCGACATCAGCTTTATGTGATCAAATTTGTTGCTTTGAATACATCCTTTCCATATACTGCATACACTCTGTGCAAGTGCAGCAGCATGATATACAGTATTATGACCATAATAATACACACCGTACAGGGTTTCCCAACCCCTTCTCGCCATGGTGACATTTCATAACCACCTTACCTCAACCTCCCAACCTTTATAACCTCATGAAAGCAAACATATTTAGGAGACTAACAGATGACAAAAGAAATCACATAATAAAAAGAGGTTAATAAATAAAACAATACATGAAATCAATGATTATTATTTATCATTCTCAGGAGTATAAAATCACAACACTGATATTCCCACGCTGCACAGCTACATTGTGATTTAGGGAATTAATGGGTTTCATTTTCTCATCATGTTGGGCCTCTTTTCAGCTTTATATTTTACTTTTCATTGAGCACTGTCAGATGATGAGTCACTTGTTGCTCATGATGTACAGTACAGAAATGTTGCTGTTTACAATGTAAAGGACTGAAGGTGTAAAATCTGTTTGAGGTTGAGGGGTATATCACGTGAAAGTGGTTATATTAACCTCGACGCTGCAGACATCGCGTGCAGCCTGCATTGTGCACACTGACGGTGTTCAAAGCACAGGCACGAAAACAAATGTGTACACATTTTTAATTATGCATGTAAGGCACATGCCTGTATCACGGGTAACCTGTGTTGAATACTCAGAAGCGAGGGACACCTTTTCAAACATCTTTTTATTGCTCTGAAAACTGTTGTTTGAATAATTAAACTTGTGAACTAGTAATCCATATTATGTGCAAATAGGAACACTTGATCAAATGTGATCTCCAATATAAATGTATTTATTTTTAGAAGACACCGATGATATACGGTTACTTTACATTAGGCAGTTAATGGTAAACTGACCATCAGTAAGAAAATACAGCATATGTTTGATAAAATATGCTTGTTTTCAAAATATAGAGGATGCTGATAGCTCTTGGAATTAATTTAACTGTTGTAATAAACTGTAATGTAATAAACTAATGTTGGCTGATCTTGGTCGCCCTCCTCTCTCCTCAGGTCAGGACTCAAAGTACAGAAGCGAGAGGGATGATGGTTTTGTCAGAGTTACATTTAAGACTGAAAAAGGTAAGCAGCATAGTCGGTCATTGCAAAAGCAGTATAAAAGCCTGAATGTATAGATCGAGTACAATCTTGTGGACGGCTTGCTACCGGGTTACCCTGAGGAACACAGAAACATGGGCAGACACAGCTCTAAACACCAGATCTTCATTAGATAACAACCTGCAGCTTGAGCCGCCTCTCCACCGCTCGCTCTCCCCACTGAAGCTGCGCTCAAAACCACAAATCTAATGTCACATTTACCTAAAATGAGCAACTGAATGCTTAATCTAATTTAAATGACAAACATTTCAAGTGTGAAGTTGCCCTTTAGTCTTTATTAGCAGCCAAGAAAGTTCTTGTCGTCAAACAAAATGTTATTGGTTCAAAATATGGTTGTGATTTTCATTGACTGAATACAATTCATACAATATGTTTGATTGTGTTGGTAAAGGCATCCATTCAGTGGGGGGGGATTGTGTCAAACAACATGTTATAACAAAATATATCCATGCTACAGGTTGTAGTTATTCAGCAAAACACTGGCGTCAATCCAAGATTCGGATTTACCAGGGAAAAGGGGAAACCATTATGTCCATCTCTGCTCTTCGTTAAGTCTTGTCTTTGATTGCAATATAGGAGCAGGCAGACATTGGTTGCATCTGCAGGCTTTTTTAAAACCATAGTATGACTTTGTGACTGAAATACTCATTCATTTTTACAAATTTACATATTCTTCGTACGTGTTGCAGTAAAGAAACTGAACACTCCTGAATATCGCCATTACCTGAAGCTGTGGAACCAGGAGACAAAGCCTAAGAGAGAAAACACAAAAGACCTTCCCAAGCTGAATCAGGTAAGATTTCACCCTCTGTATTGTTTTTCATGCACACTATATGTCTAAAACGTCGTGGTTACAGTATGGTACAACTGGCCTCTTGTGTTTGTTTTTTTTGTTTTTTTTCCTCCAGAGCCAGTTTATCGAGCTTTGCAAGACCCTCTACAGCATGTTCAGTGAGGATGTTGCAGAACAGGAGCTCTATCACGCCACAGCGACAGTCACCAGCCTGCTGCTGGAAATGGGCGAGGTGGGAAAGCTCTTCTCCTCTGGCAGAAAGGACAACATGGAGGGTAAATCGGAGCAAAGCATGCATATGAGTGATGCCACAGATCCCAAAATCACCCATGAGGCCGTGTCTGATGGCGTGTTCCAGCAGCAGGACCAGAGTGACGCCTTTGTCCCTGCAGGACTGGAGAACAAGCCGAGCCCTTGTGACAAGGGGAAAGGGGACGAAGGGAGCGAGCAGCTGCCACCTATGCAAGACATCAAGCTGGAGGACTCATCTCCCAAAGACACAGGCACGTCATCCGCCATGCTCATCTCGGATGATGAAACCAAAGATGACACCTCAATGTCATCTTACTCGGTGCTCAGCGCAGGCTCCCATGAGCTGGATGAAAAGCTGCAGTGCGAGGACATTGCAGACGACACGGTGCTGGTGCGCAGTGACGGCGGCTCCAATGGCAAAAGAAGTAACCGGCCTCCTGGCGGTGGATCTCATGACAGAGGGCTGCCTCACAGCACCAGCATTGACAAAGACTGGGCCATCACGTTTGAGCAGTTCCTAGCCTCTGTGCTCACCGAGCAGGCCCTGGTGCATTATTTTGAGAAGCCAGTCGAGGTGGCAGCTCGGATAACTAATGCCAAGAATGTGCGTAAAGTTGGGCGCCCCCTGCTGTCAACAAGTGACTATGAGATCTCGCTATCTGGCTGAGGCCTTTTTTAAAGGGAGGTTTCACGCAAGGACTTTTGCTGTTTTTAAAAGGGAAACACGATTATCAGTCATTGGTGTAAACATGCCTAGTTAGTATTAGTGGAGAATGACGGTAAATGTAAAAATGTATGTATATGATAGTTGAATGAATGTGACCAAAAACTGCTCTCGGCAATGTATTTTACCAGATGTGAAAGACTTTTATTATAACAATCACTAGATTCTGTCCAGCTATGAGGGCGCAGAACATTAATATTAAGGTTTGCTCAGATTAAATCAGTGCGTATGTGTAGTAGCTGTACTTTATAAGACATGCATAGGTGTTGGTATTGCAATCTCTAGTACTCTTAGGCTATGTAGATGTACATTACAGTTCCTAACTGGGATATTGATAAGTCTACGGACGATCACCTAACATTATATCTGGTCAAACTATTGCTACCTTACTTTACAAGTCCATTTGCTGTTAATCTCAAAATCCTTTTAGTTTGTCATTGCATGATAATATGGAAAAATGCAAAACAAAGCTGAGAAAGTTCGATGATAAAGTGAATTTTCATGTATTATTGTGTAAATGAGTCACTTTCGGCATAAACAATTCAGTTTTTCGCACCTACGACTTCCTGCACATTCACTCCCCAAAATAATGTTCCCAGTAATTGCTCCAGTGTGGTTTTATTTCCTCCGGTTATTTTTGGTAATTTTATTAACAACTTGTACAGTAACAGTGATGGAAACCGAAATATTACACAACCACTTTTGTTTTTTTGTTTTTTGGAGTCAAAACACACCTGATTAAGGAATTCAAAGGAAGGTATGTGTGATAGGGGAGGATTACACTAAAACATGCTGTTGAATTAAGATCCTGCACTTTCTATATGTTTACAACATAATGTGATACACTAACATGTATTTGCTTGCCATTTGCCATCTGCTATTGTTGCCTGCACTTCAAAACTAATATGTTTGTAGTTTTTTTTGTTTGTTTGTTTTTTTTTTACAAGTTTTAACCTTTTTGTGCTCTGTACATTTTTTCATTGCTTTTTTTCAAAAGTTGTTTTTATGTGAATGTTTATGTCATTTTTATTTGACATGTCCACATGTTATTGCTCTGGATTCTGATGAACTTTGTATCACTCATCTAATTAAAGTTAGAGTGCCACAATATGATCAAGGTCAGAGCGTTACTGCCATCTAGTGGAGGATAATTTATACTACCGATCATTAATTTCCTAGAAGATAAACACTTGATGTTTAGTCATGTCAAATATGATTCAGCAGAAGCAGAAATTAAAATTATTTTTTTCTTTGAACTAGCTTAGATATGCATGTTGGTTACAAAACCTAAAATTGGTGCTTCACAGTAACAAAAATATTATTTGAATATATTGGAAGACATTTTAACGAGAGCAGATGGCAGTGTTTTGAGTCCTTTTTGAGAGAATAAAGTAATGTGCACCTTGAAGACAACTCCATTAAATCTCAGTGGGTTGCAGGGCCTCTCTTTCTCTCTGTAGACCAAACACAGAAACAAACAAGATCAAAAAGAGGCTTCCCCTCTCCAACACATGCCAAAGCTATAAATGATTGATCTATAAGAAATTATGTCACACCAGGATAGTAATAAATCCTACCTTCATGAAGGTTATAATGTTCAGTTTTTGTAGAAAGTGTTGATGTCATTTAAGATTGTAATTTGTGGTGCTGTTGATCTGTATTGCATTACACTAACAGGTGTTTCTAATATTTATTCTACCCTCCAAATATTAGAAACACCTCGCAGCATAATGCAATAAAACAGACAACAAACTAAAGCCTACAAAATGACAGTGAATTTGAATCAACACCTCAACAAACACTTTTCATTCATGAAGGTCGGATTTATTGCAGGGCTGATGGTGTACCCTTAAACTGGAAACTGACTGTTCTAGGAATAATCTCACATTTTCTTTCCCTTTCCTGCTTCCCTAATTCAGATTTTCCAATCATTTACATACTGTTTAACAAGCTATATAGGTTGGCTTTAGGGCAAGGTATTGTGAAACAGGCACCACCACTGCCAGAGTGCTGAAAGGCCAAACGCCACGTGACGCAAAGTTCTTATCTGCTTCACAGTGAACTTCAGTCACTAGTTTACGTCCCTACTCTCCACCCAATGCTTCATCCAAAGTCGGTGCCCTCTTTCACAAAAGTGTGAAATACGAAATCATGAATGAACAACGGGTTCCAATATGTTTTCTAAGAGGCAAATACTGTATGATACAATAACGCTACTGCAAAAGTGAAAGGCTAGAAAGACTCCTGCCATTTAGCCAATCATGTCCGAACAGTTTCTCTGTTGCTTACGCCCGTTCTGTCATTGGCTGAGGGCAAAGACAAGCCTCCAATGAAGCAATCTGATGGTGCTTGATTATGACTGTTGTTGAATGCAGACACTTCATCTAATGTAGTAAATAATTACTTAATATTATGTCAGTGACAGACACAGAAGGACATTATTCCAAATTGTACTTACTGTACTGAATGTGAACATGGATATAGTGTTGATTATATATGAAGGCAAGATAACATTTAGAAATATTACTGATAGTTTCTAGGCAGAAATATGCCACAATGTAAATATACTGATGTCACAGCACGAAAAAAGTTGTTTTTCTGAAATGTGCCTGCAGTGTGGGGTAAATTGAACATTGACTTTCTGGCTGTCAGTGGACTTTGCTTTGACCCGTGCGTACAGGAGTACACAGCAACGCCTCTCTGTGGATGTCATAAAAAAAAAAAAAAAAGCCAGCCAGAAGACATATAAATACAGAGCAAAAGATGCATCTTTCCTTTCTGTGGAGTGAGGCCCTTTATGGATTATAATCTGGCCAATCAAATCCCGCCCGGTAACCAACAACTGAGGATCAAAAGGAACCTTTAAACTTTAGACAAACAATGTAAGTATGTTTTATGTTTTTTATCATCAATCTACACTTTTATTGTTGCCTCGTAAAAGATACCGTCATTCACTAACCTTTCAGTTTAAAAGATGAATGAAATGTACTTAGTGGTTTTCTGCAAGAGGAATACTGGGGAGTTGATCTGAATGTGTTTCTGTGTGTTTGTGCACACCTCTAACCCCAGTATTAGGTAACATGGTGGGACTGAAGCCCTCAGATGTTCCCCCTCCACTGGGGGTGAAGATGGCGAGTGCCGGGGCTGCAGCCTGTATAGCTGACATTGTCACTTTTCCTCTGGACACAGCCAAAGTCAGACTACAGGTGATACTGACCAAGAAAGTTAATCTTTCTTCATTGATCTCCAGTATCACATACCATGTTTTTGTCACGTTTACTGCAAAGCATCTGATGTTATTTTGTGATAATGATCTTCAGATACTCTCATTTTTGAGTCTTTGGAAAACAGTGTGATGTCGACAACTATTGACCGAACAGCTTGACTTTCAACTTTGTCCACTTCACGTCAATTGCACTCATTCACACTTCTGCAGTGACATGCTGCACCATTTAGTCTGAAGGTTTTCCGCCTTTGCTCTGTGAAGCTGGTGTTAAGCACTGATTACAATCTGTGACCGCAGATTCAGGGTGAGAAGACGGCAGTGAAAGGCATCCGCTACAGAGGGGTGTTTGGAACAATCAGCACCATGATCCGAACAGAGGGGCCCAAGTCTCTGTACAACGGGCTGGTGGCGGGGCTGCAGAGACAAGTGTGCTTCGCCTCCATCAGAATCGGCCTCTACGACAATGTCAGAGATTTCTACACTGGTGGCAACAACAGTAAGTGGTCACTTTAGAAGAACACGCAGGGTTTATTTTAAATGACATATTTCTAAGCTTTAACAAATCAGACCATCACTGATGACAGAAATGGTTTATACTCAGCTCCATCCAGGGCTGACAGATGTGCAACTGAATAAATGCATGTGTGATACTGTATTCCAACACTGCTTGTTCCTGTCCATCCTTCTCCAGACCCTGGCGTAATTGTACGTATCCTGGCTGGCTGCACTACAGGCGCCATGGCGGTGTCCGTTGCACAGCCCACTGATGTGGTCAAGGTTCGATTCCAAGCCCAGATGAACCTGAACGGAGTGGCTCGTCGCTACAGTGGCACTATGCAGGCCTACAAACACATCTTCCAGAATGAGGGCATGCGTGGCCTCTGGAAAGGTGCCATTTAAGGACGCGTGCTTCAAAATAGGTTACTCCATTGGGCCTCACCTACTGCGTAAGCGAGACCCAGAAATGATTTCGATAAGTTATTATTCTTTCCCGGCTTCTTCAGGCACACTACCCAACATCACGAGAAATGCGCTGGTCAACTGCACAGAGCTGGTTACATACGATCTGATCAAGGAGGCCCTCCTTAGACACAACCTGATGTCAGGTGAGTGGGAGAGCTCATGCGTGTGTCTGGGCTACAGTAACATGCACACATATAATCCCAGAGTGACAGCTGATTGAGCAGAAATGCACACACACTTACACCCCTTTCAACTCCACCACACCTGATAACGGCACACATGCTGGTACAGACCAAAGTGTACTTTTTCTTCCACAGTGCCATAAATACAGTAGTTAATATGACATGTATATCAATCATTTATGTTGCCCCATTCACAAGGTTCTATAATCTCCTGACAGGGGTTTCTATACTGCTCGACTCAGAACAAGGGCCCTCTGGTTACTCTCATTCATGCTCTTTAGTCGATTGGTGTCCATCTCTCTCCACAGACAATCTGCCATGCCACTTTGTATCAGCCTTTGGTGCTGGCTTTGTTACCACGGTGATTGCTTCCCCAGTAGATGTGGTGAAAACTAGATACATGAACTCACCACCAGGCCAGTACAAGAGCGCTATTAACTGTGCGTGGATTATGTTGACTAAAGAGGGACCGACGGCTTTCTACAAAGGGTGAGCACTTCCTCTCGGGCGTCCTGCACACACGCACTCGTTCAGGACTATTTGTACATTTCTTCACTACAAAACTCTCCCTTGTTTCTTGTAGATTTGTGCCCTCATTCTTGAGGCTGGGGTCGTGGAACATTGTCATGTTCGTCTCATTCGAACAAATCAAGAGAGCCATGATGGTCACGAAGAAGAGGATTGAAGACAGAAATTGAGATTCTTGTTTCAAAGTTTGACAAAAAAAAAAAAAAAAAAAGCCTGAACCACCACTGAGTTGGAACATCGCTAATGGATATCAACTCACATTTTAGTTTTATTCTTTTTGTCCTATTGCAGCAAAGAAGGAAATACTTTTTTGAAAAAGGAACATTGGACAGTAGACCTTGTATTTTGACTTTAAGTGGAACTGATGTGTAATAGAAATGCAGCTGTATATTTATATTTGTACATAATGCACAGATTCCAAATTGAATGGGAGTGAATGGTGCGAACACTAGATTATAATAACCTCCTTTGGGAGGGTCGAGTTTGCACTTGAAGACCTTAAATTCAAATCTGCCAATTCTACATTTTAGGCAGCTTAAACCAGTGCACCTTTATATGAGAAATAATGCTGGTACCCATAATAAAATATTAAACTGGTTTATGTAAACCCTAAATATACAGTATTTGACAAGTTTTACAGACATTGTGCTTGCTTCTTAACCAGCAATGTGCCATCACTTCCACCACACGAAACACATTTCAAAACATCAATGTGTATTTATTAACGTCGAGTAAGATGTGTTAATAATCACATACCTTCCTCAGAAGCAAATCACACCATAAAAATAAAATTAAAGGTAATAAAAATAAAGTATCAGTCTTCACACACACACATTTACGGAAATGGAGGCAATTTTTTGTTCAACATCACCTATATTACAAAATACACATGAAATGAATAGGGGCACGTTAAAACATGCAGACATTTTCCCTACATTAAGTTTTAGTCATGGTCTCCGGACATAAAAATCAAATTCCTGAGCAGGACAACTGTGAGAACACTTACGTCTTTGTTAACATAAATACAGACAGGATAGTTACAAACATGGTAGTTAACCACCATTTTTCAGTAACTGTCTTTTAACTGAAACAATTTGGCTGCTTGCTCACTCAAAGTGCTTTAACCCTTACAAGACACACCTGTTATCACTCTGCAGCAGCTCTCATTTCCCCTGTGTGAAGCTTCATTTATCACTGGAATGCTCATTTTTGAGGTACAGGGTGATTTGTGCTCTATTTCAAGACCCTTAACAATCACTGTGACCAGATGAACAGAGCATAACTAATGAATTGCAAAACAGAATGCAACAGAATTATTTATTTGTTGGACATTTTGAGGAATATGAATGACCTACCAGCTTCAGTCTGCTTTTATGTTTTTAATGTTTAATGTTGCTTATGCTTCTTGCCTTTTTCTGCCTGATCAAACAATGTCAGGGGCCTTGGAGAGGTCAGGGAATATTTCCGAATAGTGTTAGTTTTTAGATTGGACAGTCAGGGCGAGGGACACATCAGGGTCCTGTAAATGCGTCTTGACTATGTTGTGGAATTTTTCTCTGTACTGATTGAACTGCATGATGCTTTCTGGTTCTTCTGCCACCCAGAATTTATCAAATTCATACGCCAGATAACCTAGAAGAGAAGACACACACATTTTAGAGAATTCTTTATAGAAAAACAAACAGCCAACAAAATTTAATTTTCCATTAGTAAGTTTTGTTTTTTTGTATTTTTCTAGCAGACGGGAGAGAACCAGAGATGTTGAAGAATAGAAAAATGACGTGAATTCTTTTTTTTACTCACAGTACAGCTGATAAAAGTGCTGGAGCTCAGGTGTGCCGAGTACTGTATTGTAGAAATGGGGTTTCAAAGCACCACTCTTCAGGAGGCTGTAGGCCATCTCTGTCAAGTTGATCCCAACTATGGCATACGAATACCTAAAACATAAGGAAAACTAAATTAGCAAAAAACGAATGACAACAGTGACACATGGAAGGCACAGTGAACTCTATGAACTTTGATTCTATTTCTGGCAGCTCTGGTAATATGCAATAATGCAATGCTTGAAGGAGGCCCAAACTTTACACAATACTGACAGAAACCACGCGGACACTGATATTGTACATGTATCAGTTTCTCCTACCCTAGTTTAGGATGGCTTGCATGAGACAACACCTGACGAGCCTCCTCTGTGTAGTTTTCACTGAAAAATCTGTAAAAGAGCAAAAACATTTCAGAATAACTACCGTTTACTTCCAATATATAAAATTTGCTTATAAGAGGACTTTATGTATAGACTGAAAATGAATTTCCCCTATACAGGACAATAAAGAATAAAGCGGAGTTGAGATCATGTTCACCCGTAATCTTGTACTCGCTGGCAATAATCGTAGCATCGTACACATCGATGTCTGTTTTCAAGTCTTGAAGAGTATAACTTTCTATGTAAAAAAAAAGGTTGGATAAAGCCTTATGTGGCTGCAGGGGGAGCTGTGCGATGTGGTTTGGGGTTGACGTTTGAAAATGAAAGGAATTTGGGGCGTGGAGTTGGAAAGAAGTGAGCGCTGTAGCCCGCTCCTCATCTCTGCTTAACGCTAGCGACCCGAGGCTATATTAGCCGCTGCTAATACACTGCATCACTTTTGCTCCTTTTTGAAAAACTGCCCACAGTGTTATAGGAGTGCAAAGCTAAACTGATAAAGTACTCCGTTTAAGAAAGATTTTGCTGTTTTTTTTAAATGATGAATGTTTTATTAATGATTTTATTATATGCATAATTTGTAGAGTAAATATATTCATGTTTATTTTTGTAGTAGTAATAGTATATACTTTAATGATCTGACGAAGGCACAATTGTCACCTGTTTGTCCAAGCTTTGTAGCCTATGGACCCCTCAGCGTTTTAATATGATCTTAGCTATAACAGGCTCTTGTAAACCCATTATGGGTTTGATAATTCCATAGTCTGTCTTTCAAGAACACTCAAGAGGATAATGTGTTTCTTTCTCTCAATCTTCTGCCATGGATTTCGTTTGATTGAGAAGCGGTGGTGTGTTATGATACAGTCTACTAGACCATGAGGTGGAAGTCATGGTGTAAACACACATGCATGACCCCACACTGATAAATTATTAACAGGCATCTGTGGAGCCTCGCTGGGTGCACGGTGTAATTTTCAGACATAGGTCGTACAGTACAAGGTATGAAAATGCCACCTTTTCCAAATGTATGGTTCAAAATATGGCACTGATCATGTGTGCAAATCATCTAAATTAAAAATATAGGTAGTAATTTGGAAGTCCATTAAAGTGATACAAATGTATGTTAATAACCTATGCTGCAGTTTTGCTTAGAATACAAGTCCAGCTGACTGTGGATTTTCTTGTCAATGATTTGCATTTTGAGACTCCTATTGACAGACAGCTGGGAAATACAGCTGGTTTGCTTGGTCAGCTTTCTGTATCTGTGCTGTGTCTCACTCCTTTCCTTATGTTTTATTGCTTTTATTAGTTTTATTGATTTTTTAAAACCATTATTTACTCTGCTTTGCAGCAAGGCAACTCAACTTAAGACTGCCCACAAGAAGCCTATAAGAACGCTGTAAATGTTCCAAATAAATCTGCGAGGGCACGTTTACAGAAAATTGTGATTCTTCACACTGTTAATTTAATCACTACTACCCAACATTTGCTAGATGCATATCAACAATCACACTTCTTGATGTTATTGTGTTTTGAAGTGAATTGAACTATGTCAAAAGGGTATTTCCATCATAGTTATAATAAATGGTGATAGTGTTTCTCGATTGAAATTGTCTTAATGGTCAGGCCTAGTATCTGTAGCCCTATATAACTTAGTCAATAAGTGTCTCATTGCTATTCATTGAGGACTCACACAAGGTTGGTTAGGCCCAGCATCCCCATTCCTCTGAAGTCAGTCTTGGGGTCATCTCCTTGGAATCCGATGTCTCCCCACTGTTTGGTTATCCTGGACTCCAGTTTGACTGTTGGCATCAACATGTCCCACAGCTGAGAGTACAAAGAATTCTAGGGTTACACGTTTTAAGTGCCACTGTACCGAGTGCTACATGTACAATCAAATCAAATGTGATTTCAGTTCAGTTGAATGTTTTTTAGTCACCAAAGGGCAATTGGTTTTGCAACATAAAAACATGCATGGAATCATGTTAGTAAGAGTAACACAGCCTGAGCAGCGCTGCATCAATGAACAAGCACAATCATCAGAACAGCAAAAAGCTTAACAAGACTTCATCGAACTACTTGATCATTACATGCAGTGCAACAGATAAAATGATAAAAGGGTAACAGAGAAACACCTAGCTGCTGGTTGCTGCATGAGCACGCGCCCTGCACTGATTCTGTGCATAATCAGTACTTTCTATACTTTAATCTAAATCATGCTATTTTATTGTGCTGTCTAACTCAATTCAATTTCATAAAAATGATAAATGTGGTTTCTCTATGTTAATGTTAATATGTTATGTCTATGTTAACAGGGCACAAAGACGGATCCAAAATGCCCCCGAGATGCAAAAACATTTTGGTGGATCACCATCTTCAGATCTGAGATGCCATACTCATCTGACGCTCATGACCCATCAAAAAAAGAAAAAAGAAAACAGGCCCAGATATACGTATATTTTGGACACGCGTTAATTTGTTCTGTGGAACAGTAACAACGGGGCTACAACACATACAGCTGCAAGCAAAAGCAACTGCTCTACTAATGAATGGATCCAGAAGCAGGAACACGCACCTTCAACAGCATGGCCTCGTGTTCTTGGTTCTCCGAGTTGAAAACTTTCTTTCTCAAGTCTTCCACAGATGTGTACAGGCTGTTGTGTCCTGTTATCTGTAACAGACACAGGTGTAGGCTCTCCTTGAACCTGGAAAGGGAGGGAGATTAACGTAATAATTAATACAGGGATTCAAAGATCACTTAACTAAATATGATTTGGAAACAAAAGAATTGATGGTGAAGAGCAACCTTGAAATAACAGATAAGACATATAACAGTAACCTTACAGCGGATCTTTCTGGGGTTTGACGTTCTTCACTTTCAGAATTTGATCCACACATTGCTCTAATTTATCCTTGTTGGTTTCCAAAGCTCCACTTAAAAACTACAGAGGAAGAAAGCACAAGCGAGGAGAGGGTAGTCACAGAAAGTAACGATACAGCAAGCTACTAGACAGAAAACTGGCAACGTGGCTGCTATATAATCTATGCT
This sequence comes from Gadopsis marmoratus, assembly GCA_036023855.1. Lineage (NCBI taxonomy): Eukaryota > Metazoa > Chordata > Actinopteri > Centrarchiformes > Percichthyidae > Gadopsis > Gadopsis marmoratus. The sequence goes on along the minus strand of JAVQJF010018379.1, from coordinate 29,472 downwards.
GTGAACCACAGTGAAAACGTCAACCTCAGACACAACGAAGGAGATGACCAAGCACTTCTGTTCGTACGCTGAATGGACTGTGGATCAGAAAGTGCTCAACTAGCTGCAACACGTCGAGTCAACTCATCTAAGCTTGGCAACGTGCGTTGAAAGATAAGGAGTGATTAAGCTCACAGGATATGGCTTTAGTTCACACATACAATGGCCTAACATATAATGAACAGGTCAGTAGTTAAGCAAGGGGCGTTTCCTTTACATGCCTCTGGGATCAACATAGTTTAAAACATCACAGCCGATTAATCAGGCTTCTATCTCACATCTGATTATTGTCCAGATCTACAAAAAGGCATTACATTACCCCAATCCTGGCCTCTTGATTCTGGTTCCCTACACATTATGTTTGTCTTCGAAGCCCCAAGTGGTTGCTCATGTCATATTTCTGAAATTCAGACCCTGTTAACATTGTTAAGGGCCTCCAGTTCAAGTACTGCTTGCCATCCCACAGTGCACACTCAAACAGTCTGGGAACAGAGATTTTTTTTTCTGTCCTTCAACATGTATACTGTACACAGAATAGAATAGAATAACCTTTACTGTCCAGCCAAGGCCAAAAAAAAAAAAAAGTCCATAGTCTCATCCAGGAAAATATAAACACAAACATGTCCACAAGATAAAAGCCTCACATTAACAGAACAAAGATCTCGCAATTGTACAACAATCAGTACATTCACAGCCATGAACAGTACATGATGTTTGTGTTGTTTTTAACATTTATTGTTATGTTTGACTGTATGGATTCACCATGTAGTTAATAAAATGCCAACAATGAAATATGCTCATCAAAGTCTTAAAATCCCCAGAGCCCAAACTGACATAATAAAAAACAAAAAAGATATTTACTTTGCAATGACATTTAAACAAATACAGGCAATTTTCATAAACCATTTTTAATGAGAAGTGACTCAACCAAGGATATGAATAGATGATCGTAGATATTAATAGATCATTTTGCTGTTGTTCAGCAAGTTTGTGCCGAAGGGATTATGTGTTTGTGTCTCAAAAGCTGGATAAAGACACTTGAACATCAAATATAGATCTACTCATATCGAAAGCTATTCTCAAGCCGCAACTACTGACGCTGACCCTGGAAAGCAATCTTGAAACTAAAATATCCCTATAACCCATTACTTACTACAAAACTGACAAGTTAACAAGAGTAACATTTTCTTACCTTGCTCTTTGATGACCGGAGAGAATATTCTACAACAGCACACAAGAGGCAGGTTAATATAATCGGAGGGGAAAAATGGTGTACTAAGCAGGAAAAGTAGGCCAGATCTGGGATGATTTCATTCACCTGCTCTTGTTGTCCTTGTTGCCCCAGGCTTGAATCTGGAGCATATTCTCTGCAGCTCGCATTTCCCCGTCGCCTGTCTGATGAGCCACTTCAGCCAGTATCTCAGGAACGATGTGTAGACATACTGCCAGATATACCCCAGCATTTCCTGGCACGTGGACAGAGAAAAGATGACGGACACTTGGACAGTCTAATACACATATCTGATAAGCCGCAATGTTAACTCTGAAAGCCTGAAAGGGGGGTGCTCGGCTCAGTTTGCCATCAATGATGGGTGGTCCGGATCAGAGGGAATTGCCCGTTCAATTTTTATTCTAGGGTGCAAGAAAATGTCCTGGAGAGCCATGAATCAACGCACACCGTGGCAGTATAAAGTATAAATGAACATGCCATCAAAGTCAGTGAATATTTGCTCATGCAAGGTGACCGTTATTAACACCTACTGACAGTGGTGGAGGAAGTACTTAGGAAAACGTATTTCGAAAATTCCAAGTAGGTTTTATGACCACATTCAGACACAGTATTACCATTAACAACTAATTATTAGTGCATTGCCTTGATAATGGCATTTAATATTGTAGCTGGTCAAGCTTGAGCTTATTTTTTTTGGATTAACAGATTAATCATTTGGTCAATTTACTGTGATGCTGCACAAGGAAAGATCGCTGCAGCTCTAAATTTGATCTACGTTTCATACAGTTGGGCATAATAATCAATAACAATGAAACATTTGACAAGCTGATCGTATGATTTGTACTCTCCACCACAAAGTGCTGATTATGAACAGGACTGACACACGACGACAATGGCAACTGTACCTCTCTTCGGACAATAGTCTGCGTTTAAAACCCGAGTAATTCATTATTCAGCGTATGAGAAGATCGCCCGGGTGCACGTTGCCATCAAAATGCGCAGCCAACAACAGGACGGGCTCGTGTTACTGTGGCTGGGACCGCTAGCGGGGGAAGAAGGCTAGCGACCTGTCGCTAGCATCGACGCTAATGCTAACTTCAGACAAAACGTGAGCATTCAGTTTACAAAAAAGGTGCGGCGAGTTCAGTTGCGCTCCGGCGAGCCGGCTGACCGCGTCGTGTTGATGTTAGCAAAGCGCTACACAACTGCGTCTGATTTGAATAAGATAGTTGGCTTTAAAACTCACAGACGACAAGTCGACCGGTTCAGACAACAGGTTGGTGTTGTGTTCGCGGGACTGTTAGCTAGTTAAGCTATCGTAACCTAGGTCAGGTTGCGTCGCGAGCACCGATGTGCTTGATGGTATTTAGAGCAAGAAGCAGAAGTTAATCTTACCCGACTGTCGAACAGACAACGTTGCCAGATATATATATATAACCCAAACTTACGCTCACTAGTTGCACGTTATCAGCCGCGCAGGAAGGTTTAGCAACGTATCTCTTGACAACAGTCCGGCTCTGATGCGTTCAGGATCCGACCAGCCGTTCATACGATGGCACTAACACGCACGTAGGAAGCTGACGGTTTCTGGATGGCATGCATGCTTTCATTTAATAATTACACGTAGATTCTTGCAACGGTTGTTTTGACAGCGGATGGGTTGCTCGCAAAACTGGCGGACACAATCAGAGAAACTTGACTTTATTGTTAAGCCTAATTGACATGACGTCTGTGAACGTAGCACACGCCAGACGTTCAACGACAGTCTACGCTTTCAACGCTGCTGCAGCGCCATCTACTGTCCAACCTTTACTGCTGACTGCGCCGGTCTTCACTGCGTAGAGACTATACTTCACAGACAAAGAGGAATACAGACACTCAGTCGTTCACAAATGTATTATTTAAAGCATTATCTTGATAGCAGATATAGATAAGTTGATTGTTAACCCATTAACGCCTCATGACTCAAAGTCCTCAAACCGACACTGACAATACTTTTGTTGAAAATGATCATAATCTGCAGATAAGGCTGGTTTCAGCTAATAGAACACAGCCTAGGCAAGTTTTTGCCTTTCCCAATTTAACCACAAGGTGATGCCAGATCCACAACAGGACTGTGTGTGTTAGATTAAATTGATATCAAAGTCTATTTTTGAAACAGACCAATCATAGTATGTCACTTATATTTGGCTTTAAGTCTCCATTATTCCATAGATACCATTAATATGGAGTTTTACACTTTCTGTCACAATGCCTAGCCACTGTTTAAAAGGGTGGCACCAGACCAATCATCTTTGTAAATGATCATTCTTCTCACCAGCTTTCCAAATGGACTGCACGCAAGCCCCTCACCCTGAAGCAGAAGACTGGCATATTAACAATGCATGCAGTCTATCCTGGTGCACTTGACTGTAATTAAGTCACGGTTTACCTTCTCACCTAATCGGTCCCTCTGGGCTTTTAAAGGCAGGTCTTTCTCATGCAATTACTGCATTCCAGGAAGGGCTCCAGTCTCAGACCCAGGCTATATTTGAAAACCGAATCCCAAAGTAACCACTTAGGTTATAATAATGGTCTAAGAGATTAGCCGAGGCCGAGCTAGGGAGCAGACTGTGAGGCTGATATTAAATCAGTTATAACAGCACTGACTGACATGACACAAAATCATTTTTATAGCACCACAGGCTAGGTGGAAAATAATCAAACGTGATCTAATAGAGGCTTTGAATGTTGAGCTGTTGTCTCTCTCCCTTTGTTGTCCATGTTACAGAGACGTGTCCAAGGGGCGGCCAGGGTTGGCAAGGGCCGACATGATTGACAGGACGATCAAACCACCACAATTTCCACAAAAAGTAAGAGAAATCCAAAGCAGGGGTAATTTGATGTGAGTAAGTACAACATTTGTGATCAAACCAACGAGCTCTGTATCTTTCCAAAGTTTGAAAATATTACTGTGATGACGTTAAAAGAAAACATCGACTGCATGTAGGCATTTAAACAAACCACCACCGCTGTAATTTTCCAACACACTGGTTAATAGAGATGCAAATGGATCTTATGTTTGTGCTTTGTTTTTACATGCACTCTGTATGCTAGAGAGTGACGGCTTGAAATCATTGAGATGTCCCTCTAATTGTCTGTCATGATATGATAATATGGCGTGCGTTGCAATGCCATGATCAATATTACATCCATCCTTGAGTTTGTGCGTCTTTATCCCATTCATATCTTCTTAATCATACTGTGGGCCCTCAGATTTATCTTGGGCATCTCTTGACCTCCAGGTTTTTGCCACATCTAACAATTAGTAAGCAAATAGAGGGGAAACATACACTTTCTCTGCTGTGGAAAGACAGGAAATGCATAGTCCACTGAAACGTATTTACAATATCCAGTAATAACCTAGTTTTAATGGAAAGTATTTATTTAAACCCGCATTTGAATGCATGGAATCAGTGGTGTTTTTTTATCTTATCATCTTGTCTGTTTTAAAACACAGTTTGATTACATTTATAATTACAACCTTTCTGTCCAGGTATCACCTTTTTGAGGCAACTGTTATGTCGTCTAAAAGGCAGATTTCCAAATATCTTAATGAGTCTTCTCTAAATGGATCCTATGAAAGTCAGCTAAACTGAAATAGCTGAATCTTTTTTGAGGATACTTCACCACACCAAGCCTCCCCAACTATAACTGTCCTGATTATAATTTATCTAGAAAACCTCTTAAACCCACAGAGGACATTTTATTCATTCTATCCAGAAACATACAAAAAGGCGCAGCAAAATAAACCATCTGCCCTCTTGGAACATTACAGGCTGCCTTGGGAGACACATGATAATTCCAGGATCTGAAAGTGATCACTTTTGCGAGTGCAAGTGACGCTCTTTATGGATGCCTACCCCCCCCCCCTCTTATTCACTCATTCATCTGGCTTACTCTGCTGCACCACGTTGCCTGCGCCGGAACACTTCAGGCTGGGATGGCACACACCACGAGAGGTCCATTTTGTGCAAAGGTCCGCTTGTTCCAGGCTCCGAGGCGCCACCCGTCGTCCGGACAGCGGTGACTCGTTGCGCATCGTCAGCCCGCTCAGCCGGGGCGCTCGGGTCTGGCGCTGTTTGCCGCGGACGATGATCGATATCTGTAACAGACCCGTATTCCGGCGGAAGGCGTGGCTTGGTGTCACCGACACAGGGCTGGTTTTTCATATTCATTTCTAGGCTTTAGCGTCGTCTCACCGACGCGGACGCGCAAACGGCAGCCTGCCCCAAGGTGCGGGACACAAAGCGCCTCTCAAGGTAAGCCCCCCTCCTCCGTTCATTACACCCGGCAGATGCTTCATTTGTCCGCAAGGTCAACATGGAATCAGCAAGTGTGAGTGGCATCTCTGAGGTGTTGGGGTGGGACGGGGGCTGCGAATGTGGGCCACAGTGCAGATCTTAGTTGGCCCGACTGGGTCATGTTTTGCCGTTGTGCACGAAGCCACACGCGTTCTGTTATTGCTGAGGTGCTGCAGGCAAAGCAGCCGACGCAGACGCCGTGGCGGTTTAATTGCTGAATATCTAACTGGAATCAAGATGTGCTTGCCATAAATATTTGCACTTTGTCAACAGACACGCAGATGCGGATGCGGAGCACGAATGGGCATGACCCGAGACAGTAGCCCGCCATTCTGTTTCATTCAAGTCACACTTAGAAACCATCATTCTTGCAGGTGACCGAGCACACTGAGAGGCAGTCATTTAAATAGGAGTGACAGGAATGGTCCTCTTTATTCTGGAGCGATGTGGATGCAAATGTGACCTGATCAGTATAACATCTATCATCTGTCACGTGCGATTCATGCTTGCTGTTGTGAGAAAGGGGGATCAATCAAAAGGCAAGGCTGGGTTTTAACATTAGTTTCAATGAGATGAAGTGCACTTCATGCAGAATGGACCATCATCAGTAATGCCATTGAAATGGAAATTGTGCAACTTGCTCTCTGTGGACCACTGAATTAACAATAGCTGGTTCTTCTTCCTCTTCAGATGTCGCCTATAGGCTGCTTTGTATGACTAGGGTCTTTATCACAATGCAGTTCATTCTGTCTGACTCCAAAGGATCAGATATTTCAGACGTCTGCAGAGTGCTGGCACATTACTTGCAGAATTGGCCCAGATGCTTTTACACTTTCAGGAGACAGGCTGAGATGGAGTCATTCATCAGGCCTGGGATGAGGAGATTTGTGAAACTGTAGGTCAGTGCCTAGAATTTATACTAGATAGATCACGGCTCAAAAGCGGATCTAAACACACACACACACACACAAACACACATCTATTCTGTCACTAAAAGTGCCCTGACAGAAAACGCTTAAAGTTAATATGAGTAATTGTGACTTTCATTGTGCTTGGCATTTTCGTCAAGGTTATTTCTTTAGAAATGTAACTTGAGCCATTTATTATAGAACACATACACATTCAATTCAAATGGATACAACAACAAGACCAGGGGGGTTAGTCACCTCTGACTAACCAGTTATCTTACATTTGGCATCTTCTCATACCTCAACACTGATTATTCTGTGTATTTATGAGAACTTCAGATGAGAACTGGGTGTATGCCAGGCTAAACACATAAATTAGGAAATGTTGGAACCAGACGAGACTGTTGGACCCAAAGAAACTCCACTGAATGTTAACAAAAATACCCTTTATCTGTAAGCATCTTCAGCCTACATATGTCAAGGTCTTATTTGTGCACTTTGCTCGCTTTATTTCCAAGTTTGTAAACTTTGCTTTTCTTTAGTCTGACACAGCATCTGTTCTTCCCCTCAGCTGTTCTTTTTTGGTTTTGTACAATTGGATCAAGCAGTTTGATTTTGAAATATTTTACACTTTAAAATATTCAAATTCAAAGATTACCAGATATCAGTCTGGTGTGATTATCTTTTTCTAAATCAAGATTTAAGTTGATAAAAAGTGAAGCTCAATCATTAAAAAGAAACTAAGTCTATGCTTATTTTCCTCCTTTAGGAAATTGCACAAAGTGACTGTTATTGTGCATCTGTTTTCATCCTTTGGATTACAACAATATTTAAAGACTGAAACAGTGATTCCGGGATGGGAACTAACCCAAAAAGCACAGTGACTGTCCAGATGGTGCCTCAGCTGGCTGTGGTGGACACGCTGGGCAATCAGGAGCCCAATGCCAACTGGGCTAAAGAGCCCAACCTCAAACTGTCTCAGGTTTGTCCCAAACCCACCCTCACATCTCCTGACCGCAAACAGGATAACTTATCTCTGACTGCTTCTCCCTCTAACACCATCCCACATACCCCAAATACAGCTTCCAAGGGTGGTGAACCACTTACCAGCACTGTGTCAGACAAACCAGTACCAAAATCAGAGCTTGTGACAGGTGGAGACCAACAGATGCCAGACCTGTCTCTAATAGGCCAAGGTGTGGGTGAAGCAGCAGCCGACCAGAGGGATTCTAATGCTAATATGAAAATGTTAAGCCTGGCTGATGACAAGGATATCTGTAAGACCGATGTGTCGCCTGCTCTTTCAGCATCAAAGGTCGACATGCAGACCAGTGACAGCAGAATAAAAGGGCCAAGTGCAGCAGAGGAGTGTGCAAAGCTGACATCCTTGGCAATAGTCACAGCACGAGAGGACAGTAATAAAAATGCTTCTCCAAATAATACAAATCTTAACAACGCCTGTGAACTAAGGCGTACAGCAGCTGAACCACAACACGATAATAAAGGGAGTAGTTCAGCTCCCAAAAGCAAGGACACTGCTGTGCCACAGAAATCTCATGAGCCTGATCATATACGTAGCTGCTCACGAAGCTCTGTCAGTCTGCAAGAAACACCCAAACCTAAACAAAGCATGGAATCTACTGCAGCTCCGATTAGCTCCACTGCACCTCCGCCTAAGAGCAAAGATGAAGAGGCCGTGTTTACAAATAATAATTCAAGTTCAACACGTCCAGAGGCAGATTTGCCATCAGTCAAGAAGCCACAAGTCTCCTCCACTCCGCCCCAGGCTACACAAAGCATGACGGCATGTGGGCAGGTGGCAAAGGAAGCCGGCCAGACTGACACAGCTGTCTTCGAAGGGCAGCAGCAGCAGCAGCAACACTGCAAGCTGTACAGGGAGGCTTCGACGATGACCTTAACCCTGTCACCCACCCCGGTTAAGCAGTGCAATGATATGGAGGTTCAGGCAGTGGCCCACATGTGTAGCAAGGCTGTGGCAACAAGTCCAAGCCTGCTGCCCTTCGCTGTGAATCGTAGGCCGAGTGGTGGTGCAGTCCCCAGGGAGGAGGCACAGAGCCTGGCTGTAGTCTACCAGGTCGACGGGGGTGTGGGACTACATCAGATGAACATAAGCACTCTATCCGCCTCTACTGATCCAAAGTCAGAGAGACTCACTGTTGAGGTGGAGATGTGCCCCAACCAAAATGCCGGCGTGGTTTTCCACTCAGAAACGGTGTCCCAGCAGCAAGACAAAATGCTAGGAGCAAAGCCTAAAGACCCCGGGTCAGCTCTCTGCAACACACAGCCAGTTTATCAAATCACCATTGAACACAGCAACCACAAGGAGAAAGGAGAGGCAGGGAACTCCCAATGTAAAACAGGAGTTCAGCCATCTGCAGTGAAAACAGCCACTGCTGAAACTCCTTCTCTCAAATCAGGAACACCCCCAGAGACATCTGGTGCTACCAAGTCTGGATCTGCTGACAGCAACAGTACTGCGCTGTCTCAGGCTGCTCCCAACCAGGCCCTGCCAACAACAACAGCAACAAACACCACATCAAAGTCCAATCTGACTAACAATAAAGCTGTAAGTCCTAAAGTAAAGGCTAAAGCTAAAGGGAAAACCCTGACGAAGGAGACAAAGTCTGGCAAACAGAAGATTGAACCGGAGCGAAAGGAAGAAGAGGATGGCCAGTCAGAGAAGGAGAAAGGAAAGAGCAGCATCCATGATGTCGTCTGGGATGAACAGGGGATGACTTGGGAGGTCTACGGCGCTTCTGTGGACCCAGAATCCCTCGGTTTTGCCATTCAGAGCCACTTGCAGTGCAAAATTAAGGAGCAAGAGAGGAAACTGATAGCCCAGACCTCCATCCGAAAGTCAGTCACCGGTGGCGACTTGCCGCAACATGGCAGGAAGAACAAAAGGAGGCAGCAGAACATTTTCAGGTCACTGCTGCAAAATGTCAGACGGCCCAACTGCTGCGTGCGTCCCCCTCCCTCCTCCATCCTCGAGTAGCACAGCACAGAGGTAGCCAATGTCAGACTCCTCCTTTTTCCTAGAGGTCAAAATGTTTGTCCTCCCCTCGTCACGACTGCAATGCCAAGTGAAACATTAATGGGACGGCAATCCCTGTAAGTAAGTATACTGGAGTGTTGTAGCATAAAGCGTCCAACTGTGATGTTTGTGATCAAAGAAGGTAGAACATAGAAATATAAAATGAACAACTCAAGACTTATTTTCTAATAGATAGAAATGGATATTACAAAAAGCGAGAAGAAACTGTTTTTAAAATAACAAATGCAATAATAGTGAAACGCATGTATGTTAGTTACAATAACAGTTGTAGGACCTAAAAAGAAGTCCAAACCTTCACAGTAAAAGGCAAAGGTAGACATATTACTTACTGTCAGAATAGTTGTGCAAATACATTGAACATCTCATTACATTTGGTGCATTTGGTATATGTATTAGATGTGTTTTGGGGCCCTAAATTTATAAGATTGCTGTATTTTCTTTTGATGCACATTTATTTTTAGTGAGTGATGACATTGTGCAAAAAGGGGCTGTAGGCATACATGCGCTGTTTAATCTCTGTTCGTCTTTGGTTTTCTATTAAAACAACAAAAAACGAAATTGAGTTTTACATATTCTTAATGTCTTCTTCATAGGCAGGTATAGCATCCCTGTTCTGACTATTTTTAAGCTTCTTCTTTGAAGTTTCTTGGTTTCCATACAGTGCAGGCCTTTGCAGAAAGCGTTGGTCATAAAATGAAATAAAAACCAGAATGATAAAAAGACAAATCAATCAAGCACATCAATAAATGAAGCAGAGATAGTGTCTGTGTGTGTGTGCGCCTAAGCCGAGTGCACATGTCAAGGGATGTGAGAGCTGCAGGCGACATCAGCGCAGTCCACAGGAGATGTGAGGGAGTGACAGTTTGCAGCTGAGAGTAGGTTGTAGACTGCGCTGGATAAATTAGTGTCACACTTAATCAGACTAAGTTTCTGATCTCTAGCAGGACAGGAGGTTTGTTCAGAGGCAAAGGCGCGTTAGTTCCCAACTATCTACTTTTAATTTAATGCATGTTTTTACATTAATCTAATAGTTAGGTTTTGTGTGAACATAAGATCTCCAAGTTCAGGGTTGTCTTAGCCAAAGAAAGAAATTCAGTGCATTTCTGTGAAACAGTTTTTTAGGTCAGTGAAGGGGACAGGGGACACGCAATCTTTCTAAGATATTTCTAAGAAAGAGATGTACTGATTTGGGGCAATGCGTTGTTGTCCTGTAAGTCTGAATCAAAGACTTTGAACAGATAATTTAAAGGCACAATCATAGGAGAAAAGACAGGACAAAACGTGCACTCAGATCATGGAGACCTGAGTGCTGAGGGACACTAAAACAGACCTTATCATATGCAGGAATGATAGCAGCTAAAACAACAAAAATATTCATGTAATTCAGGTGTATGAGCAATGTTAAGATACCAAGAATTTATAAATCGAAAAGAGAAGATGCCGTTTGTCATATTTTTCAAAGTGTCATATTTCTGTTTAAGTTTAATTTAAGTTTCCGACTTAAAATAGACAGTAAATAATATGGAAAATAGAGTACATGTCAACATCCAGGCTGACATCCAATTAAGACTGGGAAACGGGAAAATCTCAGATATATCTGACTTGGCGCCTAATAATGAAGAAGTGCCTGAAAACTAAACAAAAATGGATGCCTCATATCACCCAAAGTCCGTCATTCAATATAATTAAAGCCACATTTCATTGATAGAGTGTTATATTGTCAGTGCAGAGTATTTTTAACCCTCACACGACCAACACTCGCAAGTTGTTAACATGAGAATCTTTCCCGTCTCTACCATCCATCCCAGTCAGGTTGAAAGTTGTTGGAGCTGTGTAGGAAATAAAAGAATAAGAAAAGAATAAGAATGATAAAGGCCCAAACAGGTGCAAGAAAACTAACAGGACTGCAGGTGTATAGGGGATTTAAGTATTAAAGCAGGGTTTAAAAACCTCAAGAGGGATCTCAGAATAAATTCCAAACCAACATTGGTTTTAGAATACAGGCAATTAATAATGTCTTGGCGACAGACAGATCCTTGAAAGAATTATGTATTTGGAAAATGTATGCATAAAAGAAAAGTACCTGCAATATGTAGAATATTCTAATGGAATTTTGTATGGCTGTTTGTCATTTCATGCTTCTGATTGGATTTAGGCAGCATGTTCCTTTTATACTATATATACTTTGAAGCATTTCAAACAAAGATGCAATTAGAGCTGTAAAGATTAGTTGATTAATCAATTTGTATAAATCATCAGAAAACGGTTTGGCAACTATTTTGATAATCACTTAATTGTTTAGGCTGATAGTTCCATCATCTCAAATGTGAGGATTTGTTGCTTTTCCTTGTCTTACATTATAGTATATTATGGGGTTTGGACTGTTGGTTGGAAAAACAAGATACTTGATGATATCAAGTTGGGGGATAGGTATTTCTTTTACTGTAATTTGATGTTGTATACTCAAAAACGATTAATACAAATAAACAATTTCAGATGAATCAATAATGAAAATGAATGTTGGTTGCAGCCCTAGGTGCAATACTGTCAAATGTATGTAATTCAATGGGATCTCAGTGTGAGATTGTCTGCTCGTCTAATGTAATTAAAGTTTTAAGTGTAGAGCTCTTCTGAGTTCTGCCTTATAATGTTTCTATCATATGATTCCCAGACGTCATCGTTCAGTGTAACAACATAATAATAACATTTTACTGCAATAACATTTGTCTTTGCTTTAACTAAAACACTTCATAGACAGAGGTAGATTTCCAGAGAACCATTCTTTGAAGGCAAACACCTCCTTTCAGTGCGACTGTACTGTCCTGACTGGTGAAACACTGATTTCAGGGGACTGCTGTTATTGTCTTAACAAGTATGTCACTTTCCGTTAACGTCAGGATGTAATAGCAGGGAGTGGGGGGGGGGGGGTGCTCTTTGTAATCTCTGTGCCGTGAAATGTCACAACCTGTCAAGAACAGCGTAGACTGAAGCGCGTGATCCTAATGCCTTTTTTTGTTTTTGATCTACTGGGATCACAGCGACTAAATTGTGCTTATATCTGTCCCATCTTACCTGCTCAGATCTGTATGAGAACAAGAGCCGGTGTATGTTTCTGGAAGTTGACCGCTTTACATACATACTCTGTTATTTAAGACATTTTTTGTGCTACAGTGCTGATAGAAGGGCACCAGACTGATATCACGTTTGAGTCATATTAAATACCAAATTCAGCCTCAGGCAGATTAACGTGTCCTGTTGCATTCAAGGTCAGTTTCTCCTCCACACATGTCCATTTCTGTACGCCTGGTCACCAGCCTTAGTTCTGATTCTTCCACCCTAGATTTAATTAGCTGCGTTTAAATTTTTTATAACCCCCTGCCCACTGTGTCGCTATGCCTGGTTCCCATTTGAAAGTGCGGATTAGATTCGGCCACAGGCAGTGGTTATCACAGTGGGAGATTTATTCCAATAACAACGAACATGGAGAGGGATTTGAAAGGTACATATACAAGTACCACCCACTGTTATAGTTACCAGCATTCAACTTGCTTTGTGCTCGATGTCCTCCATAGGTATTTTGATTAACACATGCCATGCGCACATGACTGCACACTACTACACACTATATATGTGCCTAAAAATATCCAGCAGGCATGCTGAAAGTCATAGAAATGTACTGGGCTTGAATCTGGCCTGGGACCTTCGTTGCACATCATCCCCAACTTTCTTTCCTGAAATTCTTCCCGTCTCTAGTGTCAAAAATTTGAAGGATACAGCTGGCATTATCCTGTTTTTGTTTACTGTCAACAAATCTTATGAAAAGACCAAAACTAGTCTGTTCTCTTAAAGGAATAGTTAAATTTTTGGAAAGTCTTCTATTCTTCAGCCAACAGTCTGTTAGCTTAGCTTAAAGGCTGGAAACAGGGGCAACCAGCTGGCCTAGCCCTGTCCACCAACCAGTATCATGCTTAGATAAAGCCAGTCTAACCCTAAGTCAACCAGCACATGTAGGTCATTCACAGAAACACACACATGCAATTTGCATCTCCCAATGAAATTTGTCCTCTGCCTTTAACCCATCCCAGCCGTCCTTCCTCCTGAGGAGGGCCTGGAGCAGTGGTCAGCCTTCGATATGGCGACCAGGGACCAAGTCCAAGTGCCCATGCCCAGTCCATTCTTCTGCCATGTTTTTCCTTGTATGGGGCTATATATTTTTCGAGGAGGAAACCCCTAGTGAGCATGGGGAGAACATGCAAACTCCACACAGAAACACCGGGTCCCCCAGGGGAATCAAACCCAGGACTTTCTTGCTGTGACCATGCTAGATGTTAGTATCGATCTTCTCATCTAACACTCTCAATTCTCATCTAATACTTTCTTACTACCCTACCCTCTCTGTGACATTCTAGCACATTAATTCCTACTGAATATATAAATCTTAAAAAATGGGTCATAAATCTATAATTTAATTTTTAACAAAGGCTCAATAATTTCCTAAAACAGCTGCGCACTGTTGTTTTCAACAAACATTACTCAAATGGGACTCAATAGGACATCTGTGGCTTAGTACACATTTGGTGCACTAGAGAGTATTTATGGCAGAAGGATGATATATGTGGGACTGATTCAAAAAAACCTACAGCGTTCATGTTCGACATGTTTTTTTTGTATTAAAGAACAGAGCTTATAACCTATAACAATGTGCTGTTCAAATTGCTGGTGATTAAATGTGTATCTTTGAAACAAGGCAGTGACAGTTCAGCACTAATACCCAGCATGAGAGCGAAATAATAATCTCTCAAGTGTTACCACTTAACAGGGAAACTCACAGGCTGTGTCAGAAGCTAAAATTAAAGACTGATAGTCCGTGAGAGGAAGCAAAAGCCCCCTCTTACAGCCCAAGGGCCTCCCCTGACACATGCTGGGATGTTGAATCTAATGGTGCTAGTACCCTGGGCAAGCAGATGGACTGTAGGGAAACTGTGGTGCAAGGAGAACATGTAAAAAAAAACAGGTATTTTGTGTGGTGAAATATTTTCTGAAGTTTTATTATTCATAAAAAGAGAAATCACGCATTCACACTTTTTTTCTATGTGCTTTTACAATGCAGCATGACATGAATCTGTGCATAAGGTTAAATATTAAAATTTGAGGGTACTTTGAAATACCAAATAAGGTATTCTTGAGAGGAAAAGATAAAACACTATCTTGCCCTGACTTAGTTCGATTTGGCTGTCACTGCAGATGTGATATTTTAGTTTTTTTAGATTTCAAAGTGTAAACATCCACCATGTGTAACTCAGTAATAGCATACTCAGATTTGGGGGGGTGGGGAATCAAGGCAGCAGCAACATTTTTGAGCTATAATTGAAGTCCCACAGATAAGTTGCTGCCCTGGTATTGGAATTTGAGATCTGCTTGCAGTGACCCAGTTAGCTCCATAAACACACATCAACTCATACTAAACCCTTATAGAAACCCTGCAGATGCTACAGTACTTGGACAAAAGCCATTACAATGATCCAGACCATCATCAGGATACAGTATAGTCACTTACACATGATTTGTGGCACATTAGATACACTTTTATCATGGGAATGAGTGTTCATTAGTATTTACAGATCATATTTTGAGATTGTGGACTGGATAATTGGGAGGGGGCAGGGGATCACAGTGTTGCCATTTAATCCTACATAACGCCAGGCTTCAAAACTGCTCTGGAGATGTAACTGCTGACTTGTGGAAGCTTTGAGTATTTCCATTTTCAGCCATTTCCCTGCCGTGCTTCACAATCATTTTTCATCTTCTGTGCGCCTCTTTCTCTCACCGTGCCTCCCCCTTCAACCGCAACTCCCCATTTTCTCTCCAAAATTCCATTTTTCTTTGTCCCAGACGCCCCTTTCTCTCTTTGAGGATGATATCATAATGAAGCATCCTAAGCCAGTAACAGTTAGGTGATTAAAGCTTCTGCTGGCCTCCGCTCTGCAGACCATTTCCCACAAAACAGTCTGCTACTGCTCCTCTCCCTTATTTATCCTTGTGTCGTATTAGCCAGATACCTGGAATTGAGGCTCATTCTCCTGATGGCCGCTCTGTTCCCAGTGGAATATGTGGCCTACATTTGTTTGTGGTGCAGCGTTGGGCTGTTTGAGTGTCTTCCTTTATTAAACAATTCCAGTTTTATGCAGCGTACCCCTTTTGTTTTGTGTTACATTCACTGTTTTGTGGCTAGACATGTCTGTCTGTCTGTCTTTCCCTTCTCTCTGTTTTATTATACGTGTATGTATGCAGCATTTTAGAGCTCATCATTGATTTCTTACCATTCAGCTCACAAGCACATGCCCTCGGAACCTTTGTAATACATATAATACATACATGTGCAAAAATGCACCTTCGAAATGAAATCACACGCACACAAAGGTCACCTTCCCTGGCTTCATTAGAGACTGCTTTATTATGGCTGGCAGATGTGCCCATAAATCACGGTGGTCCCCTGGCGGAGCGAGAAGATCCAAAGCAAACTGAACATTGATAAAGGTGATAGAAATAGAAGAGAAAGACAGAAAGAGAGAAGAATACATACACACATCAATATACTGCAGCTGTTGATAATGTCTTGAACAGTAGTTTTCTGCCATTGAGGCAAAACCATCACACTGCCTATTATTCTTTCCATTGTTTTCCAGAGATAAGCTGCTTTTGTTCCATCACTGCATTTTGTCAAAGAGAGAAACTGGAAGGGAAGTCCTACAGAGGAAAATGAAGTGCTAAAGGGGACAGATTGCTGCTTCAGATTCTAAAATATCCAAAGTGAGTCAGACCAGGAGGTGATTCTGATAAAATCCAATGGAGCGTCTTTGTATGGAGATTCAGCCCAGGATGAAGATCCTCCTTGTGAAACTCATTACTTCTGACCTCCATGCTTTTGTTACAACACGGCCTGTGTCACTCTGCATTGTCTGCAACACTGCAAAGGAAATTAATCCTCCCTTTTTCCACCTAAACCGACACAGAAAGAAGCACTTTCTTTCTATGAAAGAAACACTTTGAAAAGACAGTACAGTTGATGATGATGATGTAGAATAATTTCCATTTTTGAGTGTGCAGTGCAAGGACGGAGTCTTGATCAAGCAAATATTTTAAACAGTATTATCATCTTTTAACCCATTCTATCCTGTTCCACAATTTCTCTAGATTTGTATCTCCTGGGCCGTAGACAGGATTTTAGAAATACTGAGGCAACAAGTTCCCCCAATGCATTCCCTGAAATAAATAAATAAAATAAGTATAAATAAATAAATAAATAAAAAGCACATAAGGACATAAACTCCTCAGTGGTGTTTGACCATCGCTGGTCAAGGCTTTTTTCTGATTTATATCTGTTGACCAGCAATAAATGTCACAGTGAGTGTTTTATGAAAGAGCTATAAATGAACCATTCAGTCTTCAGTTCTTAAGATAATTAAATTGCTGCTTACAGCTGAGAAAACGCTTGTTTTGCTCAACTGTAGTGAGCTCCTAGAATTAAAAACACATCTCTCGATTTCCAAACTACAGTGTGACTGCAAACCCTAATTGAACAGACCTTAAAATATTGTATTGCTTCATAATTTTACTGTTGCATCTTGGTTAATCCAGCTGAACCTGTTTCCTGATACAGAACAGTTATAGTCATAGAACTGGAACGAGTGAATTTTCATGTTAATAATTAGATTATGTGGTGTATTTCATGGAGGATGTGTGTATAATAATACATTGAACATCGTAAACCTGTTTGTCTATGCCACAGGCGATACATTTGCCTTTTACCTTCTATTTCAATCAGTTCCCTTGAAAGATATCCTGATGACCTCTTGACACCATCAATACTCATTAACTTGTCGGTATGATACGATACATATGATATAGGATTTATGGCTCGGTCACATCCAACCATCTCTGGCTGGTATGCCACATACGAAGGAGCACAAGGTTCATTTGTACAGCCACAGGTCAGAAATACCGTGGCCCTCCTTGTGTTGGTAATAAGCTGGTGAATTGTTGGACGAGGCACAGTTTGGTGCATCTCCACCACTGTGATGGAAATGGATGTGGAGAAGGGTCGTCGTCGGTCCAGGGGTATGAGCACCCTGGAAAAGTGTCTGATAATTCTCTTCGTGGCCATGACCGACGCCTGCATCGGCCTTGTGGTCGTCTACTTCACAGATAAAGCTGACTCATCTACTCGTGCAGAAGGTGTGTATACTTAGAGTGTCAGTGTGTATACTTAGAAAATGCATTGTATTCTATTTCAATGCCAACATGTGTTGAAGGTACAATACTAATACAAACATGCTGCCATATTGTGCTGATGCTGTTTTGATATCTCTTGTGTTGCATCTTCACAAGGTTTATTATTTTTTTCTTTCTTTTTTATAAATCTGTGAAATTGTACAGGTAAGTGTCTACCTGCCAGTCATATACACATGGGGCACATGGAGAGACTTATTCATTCTTGGAGGTGCATAGAATGTAAAAACAATATGCACCAAAGTGTGTGTCACTATCAAACACATTCGCCACACAAGCGCCACCATCAGGCCAAAATGTCCAGTTATGCAATACTGTGGATTAGACCACATACCTGCAACTAATGACATTCCCATCAACCTCAGATGTATTTTGTGTTTATTGCTAATTAGCTAAAGTACAATATCGGTATAGTACGATGGCGAACGTGGTATAAACATCATACCTGATTAACATCAGCATGTTAGCATTGTGATTGTGCGCATGTTAGCATGCCAACGGTAGCATTTAGTCCATTTTTCAAGTAAGAAACCCATTATTTAATCTGGTTTTATTCAGAAAAAAATACTTCTTCAGTGTAAAATGACTTTTTGGGAGCAGACAAATTTCTGCTGCCTAGTTTTCTTTGGAAACTGAACTAGATGACATTTTTGGGGTCAAATGAGAGGAGTAAAGTGGTGGAATGAATATCACCTGAACCCATTTGCTTTTAGCATTACAAGTCATCAGAATCTTCTGCACACCTGTCAGTGTGACATGGAACATGGAATGAGGAGTGATGACTTGCACTCTTTTGGCACATGGTCTGTATTATTTATTCATGCACTATTTCAGGGTTTGATCTTCATCATTGCAGCAAATGAAAAAAGCAGTACATCTTTATGAAATGCATTAAAAGGATCATTGCACATGCGAGATGGATTGTTTTACATAACAGGCCAACAATGTGATTATGTTGACGGTTATGTTCTGCCTAAATTAAAAAGATAATTTTTTGCTGTTCAGACTCCCAAACAGAAGCTGCTCCAGCCACAAGGGAAAGCATGCTGCTGCTGTGGATGATGACATACTGTATAATCAATGCTGTTACTAAGGCATCTCAACTGATTTGAATTTTTCACTGCAGATACCATACGGTGTTTTCTAGTCATTAGAATTTCATGGTAAATATTTCCCCTCTTAGCCTGCAGTGTTGTTGTTTGTACAATAATATATAAACATTAAAATAATGTTTTTAGCCATGCTAGCAGCATAGTTCTATGGATGGCAGTGCTCAGTCAGTGAACTCTGTAGAGTTACAGTTCCCTGGGCTCGAGGCTACATTAGCCACCATTAGCATAACACCCGAATCTCCAGAATGAACAGTTGGTGGCTGAGTTGTCTTGTGGGTAATGTACGCACCAGGTTTTGAGAAGGAAGAAGAATGTATGGAATAAAAATGTTAAAAATGGTCCATCGACAATGTTATAGGAGTGGAATGCTAAATCGGTACTCTTTTGATAATTGTAATCTTCTAAGATTGACCAGTAGTGTACATCAAAAAGTGGATGTGGAGTATTAATATGAGATTCTAGGTTTTTAATAATAATATTTAATAATAATATTATTAATTATATATAATTATACATAAAAGGTGATGTTGCTGTCCTCAGAGGCAGAGAATTCCAGAAAGCAGCTTCACTATAGGTCTTTGTCTAAGTTTTTGATAAGGTGAGCAATACAACGTGTTTACCAATAGATTTTCATGATTTTTATTTATAAGGCACAAAAGAAACACAGACTACCAAAGACACAAAATTACTCTGTAATAGCCCGAAATAATTTTCCTCTTGCAAACCATTTCATCGTATTTCTTTTTTTTTTACAGGAGAGAGCCGATTAAAGCAATTCTCTCATGCCTCTATTTCAGACAGGGTCTTTTATAATGTTTGTGCCTGGTGTCTAATCAGTAGAGTTACTGTTAAGGACGTTAATGTTGAGGAAACTGTCTAATGTGAGGCCAAGCAGTGGAGGACAGCTGGGATGCATGCAGTGGCAGCGTCGCAGACAGATGGCTGCCTTGTCTCCTTCATTCTCCTCAGTTCTCCTCCCAACACCCACAGGAGAAAACTAAATCCTTCATTCTTCTTTCTCTGTTAGCATGGCTGCCCTCCTGACTGCCCGATGCAGTGCCTACTTTTCTCTTTTGTCTCTTTATGTCGCTTTCATCCTTTCGCTATCTTTAAACACACATAACCATCCATCCATACACAGACACAGTTGCACATGTGCTGCTCACACATGTACACTACACGTGCTCACACTTCACACTGGGCCTCTCTTGCCTTCCCTGTCAGCAGCCCGTCTCTCTTATCAGTGTCTCAGATTTGAAAAAGAAAGCTGAAACACCTTTGCACGTTTCTGTTGCAGGCAATCCATCTGTGGTTTGAGGAGTTTGCCTTGGAGGACAAGCAGCTCTGCACGGCAGACTTCATCACACTGCGAGACTCTCTGGGAATCATTGGTAAAAATTTTGCATTCATTCCAACCTAAGGGGGAGTCTTGTCCAAATCAGCCCATCCATCCATGAGCAGACTCAGCTAGTGAGCCACACAGTCCTGCTGGTCCACTGCACACTGCTGCACTAACAGTACTCCTCCAACCAGACTACAGCGTTTAAAGCAGTGTACTTAGTTCACAGACATCTTTGATATTTGTTCACCTGGCAGAACTTTGATCACATATTAGAGGCAAACTAATAGATTCAAATAAGGGGGGCACATTTGTAAAATATAATAACAATGTAAAATACACATTACATTGTCAATAGTTTTTACTGTAATAAATTAATGCCAAATAAACAATGTTACAATATTCTAATATGATATAATATCAACAGATATCTACTATGAGCTACTCCAAATAGTCTACAGCCATGGATGGATTATGAGACCATGGACCCTTGGTAAAATACACCCCCACCCCTCCTACATAGGAGCATGACACACAGACTGAAAAAAGCTACATATTTTTTGTCTCTTCATTGTCATTTAGCATCTCTTTGATCGACTTTCTAACCAGTAATTTACGTCATAGAGACGTTCTGATATTAACAAGCCAACTACCTGTCACCTTGTTACTCTGGTAATAATAATAATAAACTTTATTTGTATAGCACCTTTCATACAATAAATGCAGTTTCAAAGTGCTGTACAACAAAGGTATTAAATACACAAAGTGCTTAACACAATAGAATGCCATAAAACAGAAATGCAGGTAAGAAAAATAAAACTTGAAAGAGTCTCCCTACCAGACTACCAGAGTGAACTTCTGTTTTGACAATTAATTCGTCTTTTTATTTCAGAGGAATAAGCTGTGCAGAATCATACTATCTCTTTCTACATCATTTGTGTGCTACCCGTAGGTAAACACTGTGGCTACACCAAAAAAAACCTGCTGGTGTCACTTACGAACCACCTGACGGTGTACCTCGACACAAACGACAGAAAAACAGACCAAGGATTCAAGGCTCATTTCAAAGCTGATTCTCCAGAGCTCACATCAGGTATGATGATGAGTGGAAATCAATTTCAGCAAGAAAATTGCCTTGACTTTATGATGTTAGATATCTGTCATGCAGTATATGATTGACCTAGAAAGTGTTGTGGGAATGGGTGCTGGATGAAGACAGGGGTAGGAGAAGGGATGGGGGTGGAGGGGTGTATTGCAGGAATCCTTGAGGTGTTTGTGAAGCTGAAGTGCCCTCCCCTCCATCCCTGCTGCTAGAAATAGCCGGAGCTGATGACCCCCAGCTTCCCAGAGCAGAACTACCTGAATGTAGCACTATACCAGGTACTGCCCATCGCAAGCAAGGAGGATACATATACTTTACTAGGAACACTTCTTCTCTTTAACCAATTGAACTATTTTGTTACCAATATTTAGTGTGAATGCTGATTCAGCAGCTGTACATTTCCAGCAGACAGGCAAAGGTAGCATCTAGCTGGGGAACAAAGTGGAGCATATGTGAAAACATGACACACTTTAGCTGTTGTCTACTCTTAGTCTTTGGATTCAAATACTAATTTAGTTAATTTAAGAGTGGTCACAGGTTGCGATGTTGTGTTTTTAATGTAATTCGAGGGCTGCCTTTTGTTAAGATTTGGATTATGCCTTTAATAAAGTGCATTGATGAGGTGAATTCAGATTTATACTGTTGTCACTTATCTCGTAAGTCTAATCTATGCCAAGTAAATCTACTGATCACAACAGAGGATCAGTTTAGAGAGAGAAACAGATGAGTTAAAGAGGCTTTTATGTTTTTCATTCCCAGAGGACTGAGTTGTGGACTATGCAAATTGACTGCAACTCAAAACTGGGCAGATGTCCTGAATATTACACCATACCATATTACATTTACCATAGTGTTGTAGGTAGTGTGTTGGTATTGATTAGCATGCGGTTCAAAACCAACCTAAAGATTTCAGATTAGCATCTCCAAGTAAATCCATTATCTACGGATTTCATGTTGACAGCATTTTGGGCTCTTGATCGGTGATTGAGGCATCTAATTAAATCAGAATCCATTTTGATGTCAGGGTTTGCACGCTGGGTTTGGACGTGGAGTCACATTGTGTTATTTGGCTGTCATCATGATTTCATCTTGTCGTGCTGTAGCCTGACAGGTCTCCACCTGTCCAAACAAGAGAAGAATCGGTGATAAAATGAGTTTTGAGGTTAGAGTGTGTCACAATGCAGCTCACGTTGCAACCGTGAGACGAGAGGTTTGAAAACATGAGGAGTGCCGCAGGTTGCTACATCAATGAGACTGATTTAAAGCTTCATCTGTTATAAACCCATGGCGGATGTAGCCATTTGCACGAGTTACATTCTTTCAAATTTAAAGGAAAATTTATTTGGAGAAATCTGTCTATGCAGATACAAATGATTTGTGTGTGTGTGTGTGTGTGTGTGCGCGTGTGCGCGTGTGCGCTTCTATGTTGGACCAGTGGAGAATCACGGTGCCTGAAGGAGAGAGGGTTCGACTGACGTTTACTTCCTTTGACCGTGTCCCCGAGGTCTGTGGAGACTTTGTTCAGGTCTACGATGGCTACAAGTCTGGCTCCTCTTCAGTAGGTAAGCATGACCGTATACACATTTTCAGTATGCAGTGAGAAATTCAATTGGAAATTGCTTGTAAATGAAAAAAATCAATGTGCTTTGCATGTGTGAGACTAACAGGAGTTTTAAAATATACCACAATATTTTCACTCATCAGCGCGGTTTATGTCAAAGCTGGATGTGTAATTATAAGGCAAAGGGATATGTTAGAGTTTCAGAATAGACTGTGGGCTTTGTTCAACATTAGTAAAGTCAACTGTGTGGGTCTATGAATAAAAGATGAGCTCAATTAAAAGTTTGAGAAGTTGTACAATGAACAGAGATTCAGGAGTCTTTTGTGAACTTAAGGAGTGTAAGTCTGTCTGCAGAGACTTCATTGTTACAGCAGCATTAAGTCAATTCTCAGTTGAATAAACTGAAATTTGGGGCTGTTGCTGTTATTGAGCAAGCCTTTGTGATAGTTTCATTACTTTTTAACACAGACATATAATCCACCAAAGGTAAATTCTGTGGGGGACAATGCCAAAACCAGTGTAGTCCAGTAGCAACATAATGGTGGTCCACTTAAAAATCACACTGCTGATTGACTTCTAAAGCAACTTACACCAAGTCCAGCCTTCCACCTGTAGTTATTCCCACCACAACAACACCCCCACATCCACACCTGGACCCACCATACAAACCCCTCCACCTCCCACATCCTCTGGTTAGCATTCTCTCCAAACATATGCTTCTGTTTAATTTTTCTCTCATGTAGCTTACACTTAAAATAAACCTGTAAGCGGGATCTATATTTACTCATAATTCCATGACAGAGTTTGGTTTAATTGTCTTGAGCCAAACTACCCTCCCCCGCATGTCTGTTTTGATTTCAGTTGAAATATACAGCATCAGATATACTATTAGATGGCCTCACTACCAAATAACAGAATCAATATCGATGTTGCTGAACCAGAACAACACTGGACATCACAGCCCTAATTGTTTTAAGCTGACTTAAGAGCCATTTTTTTACTGCCAAACTGTAATCAGTTATCTCTTGAAGGGTACTGAAGCACAATAAACTATAATATCATTACCTATGTGCTCGCATGGTTTATGAGGGGGTGTTTCCTGGCCAATGAGAGCTTGTTCATACACCTTACATAACTGTTATGACTCCCTGTGCAGTTTTCCCTGCACAAACACAGCTCTTATCAAGTGACAGCTACGGATGAATGCCTGTCACTGTGTGTGTGGGAGTGGGGATATCCCCTTTGAGGTTTATCTATTCATCACTGTGTTAAAGCTATTGGTAGACAGACCAGTTCTCAGCAGTGGCCAGTTACGGTATTACATAATTAACGTATTAATGGGACAGTTTTGTATTAAAGCAAGCCGGTCTTCAAATTAAAAAGAAAAGAAAGAGAATAAACCCTATTACATGGAGCTCAGATGCACAGAATAACCAGCTTTTGATCCAGTTTTATATTATCTAAAGACATTTTACATAATGAGGTATTGTGTTAAAATATTGTTTTCAGCATTACTCCCTTTACTGTTACTGGGCAGGAAGTGGTGGTCCAGTAATCCTCCAGGGGCGTAAAGGAGTGATCCAGTCTTTGGGTTTCCCCCATCCGTATCCTGCTCATCTCAAAAGCTCCTGGAACATATCTGTGCCCAAAGGATTCCTGATTAAACTGCAGATCACTGACATGGCCATCACAGGAGAGACTGGACAATGCAATTACATTTTACAAGTTTGACTTTTTGCATATTTTAATAATAAATGACTGTTTTCCAATCTTAGACAATCTAAGAGCTCCACTATCTCCTTTCATTTCGGTGGTCAGGCACCAAGACAAACACGTAAATGAGCAACCCTTTCTCAAGAATATGCATGTGCTTATAATATAACCTGTCATCAAGCATAAGGATTTGGTTTGTATTTGTTGCACCTTGCCAGACTAACAGCTCCAGTACTCCAGTACAGTATATATCAATCAATATGTCCTCTGCTGTAAAACTGTTGATTAGGATCTTCTTTGCAAGGAGCCCAGGAGGCTATAAATTACCTCTCCTTATGATTCTCTTCAGTGGCTGCAGTGAGGCTGATACAGTTTTATCTGTTGCTGAGTTCTCAAGAACTAAAGCGTTGAGGTACAAGCACACGCTGGCTGTGAAGCACACAGATAGGTGATGAGAGTGTTTTAGTGGTGTGTCTTGTTATTACAGGGAGGTATATGTTTGTACGCGAGAGAAATGAAAAAATGCATAAATGAGAGGAAGCAGCTTGAGGTCTGGATTGAAAACCTGAGAAGTCTGAAAAATCATTACCTTTAAGTGGGACCATGTAACCTTATAAAAGAAGACATTAAAAATTTTTTTTTTTCCTGATTTTGTGTTCAGTAGCAGATGGAGTCACATTCACAGACAGTAAAGTCACCTTCATTTGTTAGTGCTTCAGCATCCCCATCCATCACCCCCCGCCATTCCTGACTACTCTCTCCATTTCCCTCCATCTTTTACCTCTGTCCCTCCTCTCCCTCATGCTCAGACACACACTGTGGCTACATCCTTCCCCCAGTGGTGGTCAGTGCCAGTGACACAATATGTGTCACCTTCCAGTCCGACAGTCGCCTCACAGGCCGAGGATTCTCTGCCAAGTGGGAGGCTGTGTATCCTGAGGATATTGCAGGTACAGAGGACACACACACACTCGCATGAGCACACATGGAACACATTGACACCTGAGGCACAGCTTGCTGAAGCAGCTCAACACCTCATAAAGATAAACCATTAAACGTCTCACTCCCCTGTCACATATTCATAAAAACAGCAAAGTCATTACACAAACAGTGGGAACTCTGCCAAAGCACAGGTCAGAGTACAGTGTGAAGCATTAAAAGCAAGAGAAAATTTCTTTATCCTTTTCTTTATTGTGATTATCAGGATCGAAAATGACGTGAGACTTCATGTGTAGTGGGGGAAGAAGTACTACACTACTTTAATATTCACATTGTACAAGTACTTCAATGCAAGTAAAGGTCCTGCATTTTACATTCATAAAAATACAGAATGATCATGAGCAAAATGGGTTTTTGTATCCACAGTAAAAGTAGTAATTATACAGAATGTATGCATTTTCATTTAAGTGGCACTTTGTAGATGGTCAAGAGGCAGCTGATTTTCAACTATTGATATTGATAGTCTAATGTATAACAATATCAGTCATAGGCTATTAGCTGAGCAGTACAATGTTCAATATTTCCCTCTCAAATATAATGAAGAAAACCTATAAGTTAGCGTAAAATTCAATTAAGGCACAAATAGCTGAAAACTATTCTTAAGTATTTGAGTAAATGTAACTTTCCACCATTGCCTGTGTAATGGCCAGTAATGTGTCTGTTTTATTACTTTTGTATACCAAATATATATATATATATATAGATACACTGTATATATCAACACCAACAAGTGGTTAACACTTCCAGTACATCAGCATGAACCTCTGTTTACAGTTTGTCAAGATGAGCTTTTATATTTACTCTCAAGACTCTGTTTCCACAGGCAGATACTGTAGCTTGCCCACATTTATCTAATTACTATCACGCATCTCATACAGTTTCCTTCCTGTTTCAGAAATCCAGGGCTGTGGCATTTCTTCCAAAGAGGAAACGGGTTATCAAGTCCCAGAACTGGCCTATGAATTACAAGGCTAACTCTGAGAGCATGTGGAACACTGCTTTGCCTTTGGGGAAACAAATCACCCTGACTTTCACCCACTTTGACCTAGAAGACAAAGATTTCCTGACATCGAAATGCTTTGATAGCATAATGGTGTACGACATCAATAGTCTGACTAATGCGCAGATTCAAAAACACGGTAGGTTTGTCTGCGGGGTTACTACATGATGACATCAAAAGAATGTCATGTTTTTCATGATAGTCAATCACATTGACATCAAAGGGGCAGTTTTCTCTTTATTTCCTGACATTTTATAGGCTAATTTATACTGAAAATAATAGTTAGCTGCAGACCCAAAGATTACAGATTTCTCATACTTGCAGCATGCTGTTGTGTGGCTAAGTATTTCTACAGTATTTTATGTGCCAAATGTGAAATATTGTATTTTCTGTGTATGATGTAGCCTTACATTTGATGGTTTGGGTTTCTTGATCTGTCCAGCTATATTACACTGTCTTCAGGTTAGCAGAGCAGCACTGTCCACCTGTCACAATGAGCAACATTTACTTTTAAACAGCTCCTTAGAAGCTGCACAGAGGCCTGCCTTCTATTCATCTGCGCCCAGATGTGCAGTAACAAAAGGTGATGTGGCGTGCTGAGAGCATAATGTGAAGTGGTCTATCGCTTCACTTTTCTTCCTTGCTGGCTGTCACTTGATCCTCATTCTTCACCCAGCGATGAGCCCCAGGTGGCCCGGGCTCCTGCCAAGCCAATTGCGGAAATAGAGTTTTATAGATGGACTCTGCTGCCTCTGGGTTTTTTTTTCCACCAATGCTCTGACCAGAGGTGCCCTATGTGTTGGCCGAAAGAGGGAATGACAGATGAAAGAAGAAAATGTGGGATGAGACTGACTGGGACAATTTAATGCCAACTCCTTGGATGACCAAAAGAAATGTATCTCTTTATGCATATAGATGCTGTGATGTCAAGGAGTAGGAAATGGTGATTTTTTTCCAGTCCAGTTCAACACCCATTGTTTGTTTGCATCAGGAGCATGGTATTATGTTTGCATGGAGATACACTGAATACATTACTGCGGACTGGTAGATTAGTGAATGCCACAAACAGAGGGACATAGTTCACCGTAACCAGCAGTGTCAGCCTGGTGTGACTGGAAAATGATTTAAAACATTTGAATCAGAGCCTCAGAGCCAATGAAAGGCACTTCCCTGCAGATATGTAGGGTATATACAGGCTTTGATTATGCACAAACACATTCATACATGCAGCCAGACACAGGATAGATTACAATGGTTTACTTCTCATTTTCTAGAGTGGCCTGGTACATGTGAAGCCATCCCTCCTGTTGTTGTGTCACGCATTGTGAAGGGAGAGGCAGCCAAGCCACACTCCTGGCCCTGGCAAGTGTCCATGCAGGTGAGCGACTCCGCTAATAAATGTAGGGAATTCACATAAAGATGCAACTACTTACATCACTTAATGTACGTCAGAGAATACCAGTGATTTTAAAAGAACAAATTCAGTTACAGTTAAACCAGCAGAGTTATTGTTTCTTCGTAATGTGATATCAAAGAGGAATTTGTTCCATCTTCTGTTGTCCTTTGTAGAGCTCATATTAGTTGATTTACTGACTGCATGTTTATATGCTTTTAAAAATCAGTCAGTTGTGTATATCATCTTTAATTACCAGTGTGCAAATATCTTTAATGACTTCTTCAGGTCTGGCCGGACAGCCGTCCAGAACCCACATTCTTCCACACCTGTGGTGGTACACTCATTCATAAGAACTGGGTGCTCACAGCGGCCCACTGCTTCATAAGGTAAATGTTCTGTTTCATTGGTCTCACACACAGTACATGTACAATTTGTTTTTAGAAAAGTTCACGCTGACGCTGCTAAAGTAATTAATTTTAAACACAAGTGCTCTGTGCAGTAGTTAATGCCACTTTTATCCACAAAGTTTTCTCAAACTTTCTGGAAGCCCATTTGCGTAATCTCAGGAGGCAGTTATTGGTGTCTGTGCTTTTTCCTCCGGCTTATTACAGTGCAAGAGCAATGCCTTGTTAAAGACGCCTCAGCTAATGGTCTACAGTGCCCTTTAGAGAGAGAGAGAGAGATCCTTGTGCACTGAGGAGCCTAGTTTGTTTTCTGCTGTGAGGTAGAATGTATACAAGGTTATGTGCCACAGAGGTGTGGCGCAGCAGTACTCAGAATATGCTGTGCACGGTGCAAATATATTTGTTTTTCTAAAACAAGAATTCCCACAGTGAAAAAAGATATTGCTCCAATATCCCTGTCAGCTTATGTGGTGCAGTGACAATGACATGTATCTCGGCCTGTCTACTGTGTGTTTGCTGTAAACTGTGAGGTGTCATCATTGAGTCACCACCTCAGGAGGGTCTCACTCCTCATAAGTTAAATATTCATTGCTGCATAGTTTGCATGCCCTCTGCTGGACTTGACGTGCAAACACCTCCTGTGTTTATTCTCCTCGATGTGTCAAATTCTTTTGTTTTTGTAACAATCTAAATGTTTTGCATGATTAGATTCAATGATTGCTAAAATCACAGAGGCCCTCAACCATGTCACCCTGCCTGTTGTGTTGTTCGATACCTGCAAGAGGATGGATTACTGGTGGTTCCAGGTAAATGGTAAATGGACTCTTTCTTATATAGCGCTTTTCAACCAAAACGGTTCCCAAAGCGCTGTAACAGTAATCTAAGCTAGAACAGTAGTCTAATTCACCCATTCACACACCGATGGGGACACAGTTGCCATGCTGGCCTCCACCGGGGGCA
>JAVQJF010018372.1:0-18285 GCA_036023855.1 Gadopsis marmoratus | reverse complement strand
CTGTACATATAGAGTTGGCTTGGACTTGCTCTATATTAACAAGTGCTATGAGATAACTCTGTTATGATATAGCGCTATATAAATAAAATTGAATTGAATTGAATTGAATTGAATTGAATTGAAACACTGAGAAAATGAGTGCGCCAGGGTCTGAAGAGAGAATCGGGCCCTTATTTTTCTAGTGTTTCCTGTTTAATATGCATATACTTGGGTATGAAGCCTCCCCTCTTTCTCACACAGTACAGTAATTTTCTTTTGCTGCTGTTTGCTGTTAATGAAAACTCAACATTTCCTCCATCTGTTTCACAATAAAGGCTTTCCAGTTGTCCAGGGGCCAGAATTCCTTCCCTGCCCTTCCTTGGATGCTTTTATTTATGCATTTTTATTATTTGTCTGGGCATTATTTCAGTACCTGCTTTTTATTTTAATTAATTAATTAATTTAATTTATGTGATTTTTCCAGATGTCCTGAAAGTGTAAGAGTCTTGTAAGTGTCATTTAGTAAAGCTGGGCTATATAGCTATATTGCTATACAACTGATAAGGTTGAGGCTATATAGTGCCTTTGATTTTAGTTATAAAAATTATATGATATACTGTAGCTTGAATGTTGAAACTGAAAAGATTTGTTGATAAATCAGTTAATTGATTGAAAATATTGTTTAATAATGGATTATGTTCTCTTAAATTGAGAATAAAAATAGTTCACAAACAATAAAAAAAAATATTATGAACATTACTATCCTTTAAAAACAACAAATAAATACATTCTGTGACTCCTAATATATTGCCACATTATAGATATTGAGTTATTTGTTCAAAAATATTGTTTTCAATATATATATATATTGTGAACCCAAATATGTAGGGAAGTAAGAAAGAAGTTTTTTACTTGGATGATCACTACATAAACCTAAAATTGTCTTCTTACCAGGTGCGCCAGGACCTCCAGGTCTTCCCGAGACACCCTGGATACCTTTCTCTCCTGAAGGTCCCTGAGGTCCGAAACCAGGGCTTCCTGGAGGACCCCTGTCCCCAGGAATACCTGGGGAACCTGTCTCACCAGGGAGCCCTCGTTCTCCTTTCACCAGCAGAGAGCCCTGTCGAAGACATATTAGTTATGAACTGCATTGCGGATGGGTCGATCAATATAAAAGATGGACAGACTGAGTGAAAGCCACCTACAGGAGCTCCTTTGGGTCCAGGAGATCCAGGCTGTCCATCACGACCGGGTCGACCTTCCAGACCGGGCAGACCAGGTTGTCCGGGGAAGCCGGTGTCACCCTTCTCTCCCCTCACACCACTGACTGTGACGGCATCACCTGGGTCTCCCTTCTCTCCAGGGAATCCTGGAGGACCTTGAGGACCGGAAGGACCCTGGAAAGGAAAGGAAGAAGAAGATGATCAGATTTCATGTGTTAATTTTAGCCATAAAAGTTTAATTAATACTGTGACTCACAGCCAGGCATGTGAGATAACAGACATCAGCAAGCCTTTTAAGCTTTACATTATACCAACCACTAATGTGAGATAATAACAAAGGTATTATGGCCTTAGTTTAAAGTTTGTCTTTAGAGTAGCATATTCATTTATAAATACATCAAGATACAAGACATCACCCAAAGAAACTGTATTCAAATTGGCAGCAAAATCCCCAGATTACAATCTTTATGTCATAAATATCTATTCTAATATGTGTATTTGTTGTTTAAGGAAAAGTACAAAGCACTCACAGGGAGTCCAACACCCCCAGGTGTTCCTGGATATCCTCTGTCTCCTTTGATACCTTGGGAGCCAGGAGATCCTGATGGAGGAGCAGAAAGGAATTACAAATATAGCTATTAGACACAGCTATTTCATAAACATACTTCCTTCCACAGATTTCTAAATAAAGCTCAATATATCGAATGACCACCGTGTGTGCAGAATATGTTTAAGAGCACTTCTGAATCTCCTTACAGTTACTCTTTTACAGTACAAGAGGTCATTACAGAAAAACAATGAACTTTACAAAAGGTTTAAGAAATGTTTGCTCTCCAAGTTACCCGAGTCATGAGTCTAGCATTAGCTATGATAGGCTAACATTTAATTTCATCCACGTGGAAGAAAAATCACATAAAAGGGATGCAGTACATAAAAATACTTATTTTTAGCATGTGAACTTGGCTAAATAAGTTATTCTCTTAGCAGCAAATCCACCTGACAGCATAGGCCAGTAGTGCAGCCTTGTACATGAAAAGTTTCCATGGTAATCCCAACAGCTGCATCTACCACTGAGGTTCCACTGAGAAGGTTAATAATATCTCTCCCTGCCCACATTAAACTGGAGTCTGAACAAGCCACAATCAGAAGGTGTCTCTTGTGGGAATCTGTTGAGTTGAAAGTTAAGTGGTGTTACCAGGGAATCCGGGCTCTCCTGGGAGTCCTGGGGGTCCTTGGATGCTACTGCTAGTGCCAAAGCAGTTGACACAGGTGTCGCCCTTATCACCTGAAACAGCAATAGATCTGTAAAGTCAGTGTTTTCTGTGTACTGGTGCACAAGCAGGGTGACCTTAAATTTAATCCGCTCTGACATTTCAGCTATTAGACCTGACAAAGACCTTACTGAACATACGTTCTTAACTTTTTCTTTAGTATTTTTTTACCCTTACTGTTATGCTGTATATTAAGCCATCATATACACAAATAATCTCTTGCGCAAAGATTTTTTTGGGGTGAACATCATCATCTTTATATTCTCTCACCTTTCTGGCCCGTCTCTCCTGGGTAACCTCTTTCTCCCTGCACGCCGGGATTCCCGGGCTCTCCAGCTATACACTCTGGTCCTGCTGAAGAAAAGCCTGGAGGTCCAGGGGGTCCTGGTGGACCCTGGGCACCAGGACCCCCCGAACGTCCTGGGGGACCTGGCAGAGACAGCCCTGAAGCGCCGGTGTCTCCCTTCTGACCTCTCTCTCCTGGGTAGCCTGGAGGTCCAGGCTGACCACTGCCACTGATTGCTGGAAATCCTGGTGCTCCTGCAGGTCCTGTTGGACCTGGAGAAGAAAGATAAAATCAAAAACCACTTATAATACCTTAATTCAACTCTGTTATTTAGGGCTGCAACTAAGAATTAATTTCATTATTGATTATTTTGCTGATTATTTTCTTGACAAAGAGAAGATTTCTTATTTGCCATTCACCTTAGCAATGGTAGTGTGTCCAAATGTGTGCTTCCTTAGCTAGCGTTTTAGCGTTAATAAAACAACGTGATTACAAAAGATATTTTACATTATATTTGAACGGTTTGCGTCTGGTAGAGTGTTTTGTTTGTACCTGTTGGTCCTCTCTCTCCTTTAAGTCCAGGTGCTCCAGGGTACCCGGGCTCACCTTTACGACCCAGCTGACCTCCTGTTTGCCCGCCAATCACCTGGTGTGACAATCACAAATAATACAAATTCAGAAAAAAGCATCACACTCACTTAACTGACACAACGGCCTCAAATATATTTGTCAACTTTTTAAAGAAAGAAAATAAAGTTAAAAGATCATTAATATACAATATGAATCTTTAATCTTTAATAAAAATAAAAAAATAGTCAAAAGGACAGAGGGAGATGTCACCACCTAGTGGTCAAAAGAATTTAGTGCATTGAGCAGATTTTCTTTGCTTTTTATTGGTTTTCCCTTTTTGGCTCAATTTTCAATTACAAACTAGAGTTTGGTTCATTACATATAATATATTGGTACATAATTTAAACCTATTTTTATTAAAATGTAATATAAAGGACAAGAAAAGATAGACATAGAGAGAAATGTCCCCCTCGCCCAGTGGTCAGAACAATGTAGTGCATGGAGATGCCACTTTTACAATTAGACACAATTACACAATTAGGGAGCATTTCCTCTCACTTAGTAAAATCTATCTATAAGTGGATTTTGAGTTAGGATTATTTTGTCAAATGAGAAAAATTTAAAATTACACACATTTCCTGGTGGGCCTGGGTATCCACGATCACCTTTTAGTCCCTAAAAGAAGAGGGACAGGGGGAAAGTTATTAAAACAATCCATGACATCACTGTATTACTTATTGAATATATTTTTTAAAGTAATTAAATAAAAAAGGAAACCTACTCTCTCTCCATCCCTGCCTGGAGGACCTGGATGGCCTAATTCTCCTTTGATTCCCTGATAGTGAACAAGGAAATAGTAAAGGAAAACAAAGTAAGGCATGTGAATAAGAAATTTAAAAAAAAGTATTTGTGTTGTGAATTCTCAAGTATGTTAGCAGAACTCACTGGGAAGCCTGGAGAACCCGGGTCGCCATCTTTGCCTGGTTTGCCCTGTAGATTGAAGAAAACAGTGATCGGGGTTAGAGGCCCAGACCGAAATTCATGTTCTTTTTCTTAAATAAAAGTATGAAAATGTATGTGTGGTCTTGTAAGTGATCAAGTGATGATATTTTTAAAAAGTGAGGACAATTTTTGGTCCTCACCTCTTCAAAAGACTTTTTGTTTTAGGATTCCTGTTAAGGCCTCTGTATGCTCCAAATTAACCATAGGACATCATTTCGTACGAATACATCTAAAAGTTCGGAACGGGCATGCTCAAAAGCCTACCATCATGGCTTCCTTCTGGCTGCATCCCACTACTTTTCCCAATAATTCAGTGTCTTTTTGTGTGTCGTTGTAGATGTGATACAAATTGGGATAAATGCAATTTGTCGGATGCAACCCTCCCCCCCATTTCCAAGGTTGTTGTTCCAAGTGCTCTTAGATGATTCAACAGTACTTTGAAGCATACTGAGGCCTTTATAATTAAATTTAGATGTAGGAAGGGGTTCATGTCATCATGTCGAAGGGATGTTTGAGGTTTGGGTTAGGGAGAAAATAATTATAGAAGAACATTTGTATGTCTGTGTATCTATGTGTGAACTGTACTCACTCGTTTGCCTGATTCTCCTGGTTCTCCCTTGTCTCCTTTCTGGCCGCCTGAGGGACCCTACAATGACAACAAAACACACATCAACAACATGGCTGTTGTACAGGGGATTTTCTGTAACTCACTAGTGAACGTTGATCTTTCTATGATGTGGCAACATGTTGCCTACAGGGATCAATAACATTTTGATGTTTGCAGGTGGGAATAGATACTTACAGGTGGTCCTGGATAGCCTGGATCACCTACGGGACCTGGAACACCTGGGTCACCCTATAGAGAAAACACAGAAAAGAGACATTTTCAAGAAGGTTTCAACCATATAATCTGACTGATTGAAAATGCCCTCCAGTGACGGATAGCCGAGCTTTACTGGTTGCTAACGGTTGCTCTTGTAGTAATCAGGGTTAAATTAGACAACTGCTCATAACCTCAAAGATTTATAATTATGGTTCTTGTCATTGCCATCATATCTATTGTAATGTGCTGGCTACAAAATGTTTAAATGGTAAATGGTAAATGGACTCTTACTTATATAGTGCTTTTCAACCATTCCCAAAGTGCTGTAACAGTAATCTAAGCTTTTAACAATAAATTAAATACAGTAAATTAATACCACAACATGAAATAATGTGAATACAGGAATGCACAGGATCTATAAGGTGATTGTGAAAAAGTCACTATAAAATAAACATTTCCAAAACACAATATTGTACAATGAGTGGTGTAACTCAGTCCTGTACTGTTATGAATGTACAGCCATAATGCATCGTCCAGTACTCATTGAGGAGTAAATATGGGCAAAATAAGGTCAAAGAAATATCTAAAAAAAAAGGTACTGTGTGCAGAAATTATCTGCTGCCATCAAGTGGCTAAAGTGAAAGTTGCAGCATTCAGCATTTTTAAATTTGCAGATAAATGGTCAGACAATTATTATTATTAGAATTATTCATGTACAATATACCTAATACCTAATGTACCCTAATGGGACTATTTGTTGCACTTCAGTTAACATTATCTAACATAAATTAGGTTAGTTTGGGCTTATTTGGCCTATTTGAGGTCACTTTCTTTGCCATAGCTATTTAATTTAGCTAACCTGTAAGATTATTGGAAAGTCTTGAACTTTGGTATAAAAAACAACTAAACCAAAGTTATGAATGCTCCCTCATTCAATATGTATAATGCATGATCTTGGTGTCACTCTCAATGCCAGGTTGGTAGCATTACCTTGTCTCCTCTCTGAATCTCTGTCTCAGGTGGGCTCTTCTGTTCTCCAACTTGTCCTGGAGGACCAGGAGGTCCTTGCAAGCCTGGGTCACCCTGTGTTCACACACATACACACACACACACACACACACACACACACACACGCGCGCGCACACACACACACACACACACACATCAAGAGCTTTTGGCAACACCGTTGGCCATATAGCCACCCATGCGAGACGACACACGTCTTTTTCAGGTCGTATGATTTCTGACTTAGTCTGAAAAAGTGGCAATAAAAACAGATGTAATGTAATTGATTCATCCTCGATTTAGAAACTGAGGGAAGAAGATACTTTAACAAAAAAAAAATATGCCCACCTTATAGACCGATTATATTATTCATCACCTTGCTTTTACAGTAAAAGGTCAAAATCTTTAGATAGTTTGGTTATGTATTAATTTCTGTCAGTCTCATTTAATTGTGGTTAACATCCTAAAGTCAAACATAATGTCCATACCCATACAAAGTCTCCTGATTGTTGCATGTGTGTAGCTGCAGAAGATAAAATAAGCATCTTGGTATTAGTGTTATGCTATAGTGTTATACAATATAGGGAGTTTTACATTAAACACCTGCTTTACTTCTTTCTCATTGAGTTTGTGTTTATTTTACTTTTGGGACAACACATATTAAGCAGCCTAAATGTCCCAGGATCAGCTAAAAATATAAACTAAATGTCATTGGTTTATAGACAAGCAAGCGGAAAGGTACATTTAATAAATACATTGTTAAATATTATAATTTGCAGCTATATTATAATATTGTTTTATGGTCATACAAGTAATAAAATAGTGTCCTTCTGGATCCTGCAGCGGTTATTGGACACAACAAGGCTGGTTTATCGTTCAGTCACAATTGTGGTTATATATTTTTTCTTTTAAAAGTTTGACATTGTCTGATTCTGCAGGCTGTTCAGTCCCAAATGTTCCAAATGCTCTTATGATCAGCCAGTACAGAACACACTGTGCTTTTGACGTGCAGCGTTAAAAACTCAAAATGGAATTGTTGTTAGATGGGTTTTCTCTTGAGTTGATCCAGATGCAGAGATGTGATCTGATTAGATGCTTTGAGTAATCCTTCACCAGCAATAGTCAAAAATATGACCAACGTGGTTAAGCAACAGTCTGCAACAGGACATGATGAGTCAATATTATAAATGTTTTCCTCAGAGATTTTGCTGAAATCCTCCTTTTTTCTTTTTCTTATGGAGTCAATTGCTGGTGCGTCACTAAAGCACATTGTGGGTAACTGTTAAAGTTATGAGTCATGCAAAGGACCTTCGTTGCAAAATAACTCCCTGTTTTTGTTGAAAGAATCAATTGCTGTTGCCAGCAGGTCAGCTGACCTACTGACCCCAGGACCCATACTGGAGACACGCAGTATTACACTTTTAACATTTGCTTTGTGTTTTAGAGATTTTTCCAATTTACCACAACCTGGTTCATGGTCTTAGTGCTCAGAAAACAACCAGATAAAACAAAGATGTTGTCTTTCATAATCATGAAAGTGTGCGTGCATGTGTGTACACAGTGCCATTGTGCATGAGGGCTGTCACATGTCAGGCACGATATATTTAATCCCATTATTTGAGTGTATAATGTCAGCATTTCTCTAGCTGGTAAGACTCACTTCTCCCCCCTGTTTGAATATATAAACTCCATGTAAAGCTTTAGTGCAAACACACACGGGATGGCACGCTATGGCGGTTTATGTTCAAATGCTAATGATAATTAAAGCCTTCACCTGCGTGTTTCCATGGCCCATAAATAGATGCTGGTGCTTTCATCTCATCCATACAGTCCTGCTGGTGGTTACAGCCAGATATATGGCTGTGTGACAGGTACTAATTTGGTGCCTGAGCTATTCCCTCCATCGCCGCCATCATCATCTTCTTCTTCTCCTTGCTGCGCCATCATCCTCTTAATCTAAAGGTGTCTGCAGACATGTGCCTGTAGTCGTCTCACATCATAATTCAAGTATTTTTTAAAGCGTTTCATGGCGAAGTGGACCATTTCTGGTCGTTTTCTCTCTCGTGCCAGCCATTTCACATCTCATGACCCGTTGTGAGGCCTGAGCTCCTCTGCAGCCTATCTGTCAGGATGATCTGAA
The DNA here is from genome assembly GCA_036023855.1 of Gadopsis marmoratus. NCBI lineage: Eukaryota > Metazoa > Chordata > Actinopteri > Centrarchiformes > Percichthyidae > Gadopsis > Gadopsis marmoratus. The sequence continues at coordinate 9,986 of JAVQJF010018372.1, read as the reverse complement.
ATAGCATCTGTCCTGTCTGCGCAGAGAAGAAAAGGTCATGTTGTTTTTGTGTCCAGTCAACTGACTCCATCATGTCGTCTTCTTCTTCTTCTTCGTCGTCTTCTTCTTCTTCTAAGAGGTTATGGATGCCGCTGTTGTTTGGCGAGGTTGATATTTACGGTGTGTTGGCCACCAAAAGAAAACTGAAAAGGTTTCTGAACGATCACTGCCGTTACACGCCTCGAGCGCACAGAGCTGCCTTGTTTTTCATAACCAAAAGCTTGGCCGCGCGCGTGCTTTTCTACTCCAATATGGCTCTATTGTCTCATGGGGTTGCGCCACTTTATAGCCGGGGCGTCTCTCTGTTTGGAAATTCGCATCATTAAGGGGCTATCAGAAATATCTGGTGAGAAGTTGCCCTGCGTGGAGGGCCTCCCGCGGAGACGGCTCTCCATTTGGACCTCATTTAAAAACAGCCTCGCCAATGTGTTTCCCGTTGACTGTGAATTATGCTTTTTTTTTTTCTTTCTTTTTTTTCATGTGGTCCTACTTAGACGTTCAAAAGTTTATTCAATTAATGTTGAGGATATAGCGCCCACTTTAAACCCACTTCATCCACTTTTAAATGTGCGGAAAATAGCGGTTTCACCTTCGTTGTTTATTTACAGAGACGTAACTTCTAATGAGGTAAAGTTGCAGCAGTTTATATTCACAAAAGCAACAGTGAACTGACGCGCGTCACGTTGCGCATAAATGCGATTTTTTTGTTTGTGCAGCACGTCGGCGGAGACGAAAGCATCAAAATCCGCAAAGAACCTACAAACAATGTTTGCATGCTTAATTTATTTGTTGTATATATTTATTTAATTTGAGGTTCATGCAGTCGTGACGACGCATCTCCAGAGCAGGGAGAGACCGCTTCGTCTGGCCGGGCTGGACGGCCACAAAAGCTGCCGGGACGTGCGGCTCCTCGCCGCGGAGGAAGAGTCTCGCACGCCGGCCTAGGAGAGGCGGAAAAAATGGGGAGGAAGCAAAAGAAGGAAGCGTAGAAGGGAAGGTGGAAAGTGTCAGTCAGGAACGCTTCATTGCTCGAGGACAATCCGCACGCAGGACCGGTCTGTTTCAAGAGCAATCAGTCAATCCGCATTAATTATCCCCCCCACACACACAGTATAGGGTAGCTCTGTACACGGACCAGAGGAGACTGGGGTGTGTGTGTGTGTGTGTGTGTGTGTTGTTCTCTCTGCGCGCGCACACACACACACACACACACACACACCCAACCCCCACCTTTTAAGTGAAAAAGAACCAATAAAAATCAAGCTATAAAAGGCTTTTCCTTGTCACTAAATAAATTAAATGCAGATTTCTGTTTTAAGTGCCGGACCCCTTTTGTGAGCTGCGGAACAGGATTCTTTATTGTCGCTCTGTCATTAGTGCTGAGAGCAACACTGTTGGGGGAGAGAACAGGGAAACCAAGTCATTTCCAAATAAATATATAGGCTATGTGAAGTTACTGTACAGGCTGTCGACATATTCTGCCACTGGTTTTCTAAAATGTCCTAAGTAGTTGGAATCAGGAAAAATGACCGCTCTAATTTAACTTAACACTAAGTTACTGTGATGGCTGATGCAAAATCCTGAAGACGCACAATTATTTGTTGCACAGTTTTAGCCCGTGAAATGTGAATACGTAATAGCTCTGCAAACGTGCTGGTTAGGGTAAAGTAAAAGTCATATTTGGATCCAAACGTCCTTTTTTTTTACTCATGTGAGAAATAGATTATTTAGAAAACAAAATGACTTTGGACTTTTCTTATCGAGGCTGCAAATATAAGTATAAAGATTATACATTTTGATGGACCTCGAGCACCGTCTTATGAGTTTCACATCTCAACAAAGGTTTACTTTTGTCATCTCAATGGTCTCGAATGCATAAACGATGATTCACGGTTGTCTTGCTGGCTGTGGAGCACATTTGGGCTATTAAAATATCGACAACTGTGGAAGTGTGCAGAATATTGTTAGATTTGAGCTTTCTGTATATTGTGTGTGTGTGTGGACACGTGGTGGCTGCTGCCCATTGGAGAGCATTGGAATGCAGGCTGCTATGTAAATAGGAAAAGAGGGTAACGATTATCTAATTACAGGCGTGATAAATCTGCTCGCCCTGGCGTTATTTGATTTGAATTATATATGTATCAATTAATTCTACAGTATAGATGAAAGTCTCGTTTTCCTCCGTGCACGCAGTTTATAAGCTATCTATCGGCTGCAGACCAGCGTGAGTCCAGTGGGTTTTGTTGGGGGCTGGACCCAAGCAAGGGATCGAGCCTCTGTTTTAATGTAAAGGGACATCAGTTGGAACAGTCTTCATACACTTTATGAGGTGCATGTTCACTGTTGTCAGCTCTGGACAAGTTCAGCTGAAAGGCATTCAGGCTGTACGGTTTTGCTTTCATGCAGCCACATGACTGAATTTTTGCTGCGTTGTTGGTTCAAGAAGCTCCTTAATAAATTCAGAGCATAATGCAACATATATATATATATATATATATAGCTATTTTACTTTGATTTGTATATTTTGTATAAAATTAAACAATTATACATAGCAGTACACATATTTATTATACATTTTTAATATTCATTTTTTTAAAATATATTTTTCATGTTCATTTTCAGATGCCGTTTTGATTTATTATACTGCAAGTTAAAAAATAACGGTGTATCTATAGAACGCCTACTGACCTGGTGTGTTATTATAACTGACCTGCCGTTTAAGCTGCTGCTTAAAAGCGGACATGTCCACTAAATTATTGAACAGTTGGCAATAAAAAGTTTGCCAACATTTTGGGCGCAGCAGCAGCAGCAGCAGCAGAAGAGCCGAGTCCCGGCCACTGTTTTTAACGTGGTGAGACAACTTGATCGTTTTGTTTAACAGACCGATCGCTCTCTCTTTCCACCGTCTCCTTTGTCGACGAAAAGTTTTCTCCTTTCGTGTTTTGGTAAAAAAAAAAAAAGAAAAAGAAAAAGAAAGAAAAGAAAATAGCTGTGTTCCGGTTCTTGTCGCCGTTCTCTCCCCCATTTTCTAAACACAAAGTTGTTATTGCACCATTCCGCGAATCTATAGCCTCTACGTTTAATACAACGTGTAATTTCCCCCCTTTTACCGTACTCCCTTTGATTTAGTCACTCTTGACTCCCCTTTTGCTCCGAGGCCAACGGGGTTCGCCGTGGGGGGGGCGCCTTGAAACCGCCCCTCCTTATCTCCTTTCATCGTTCAGCGCGGGGCCGCCTTGAAACCGCGGGGGCAGTAATTGCTTTTTTCAGGCAGCCCAGTGCGGACTGGCCAGCAGCCAATCAGCGCCTTGTTTACACTCGGTGATTGACAGCCCTCTGGCAACGTGCCATCCAATCAGGAGCCTCGCAGGACCGAAGTCCCGAGTTTTAACCCTTTCCCTCCACACGTAAACAAAGCCGACCGGGAATATTAGCCTATAGCAGCTCATATACTTCGACATGGAAACACACACAAGCCCCATATCCTTCCACTTTTAATTGGCTAAATTAGTGAACCGTGCGCAAGGCTAACCCCGGGGACAGTCATGCTTTCAAATTACGCAGTGATTCAATTTGCCCGTGTACGTGTGTGTGTGTGTGTGTGTGTGTGTGTGTGTGTGTGTGTGTGCGTGTGTGTGTGCGTGTGAGACAGAGACCGGTAAACAGACATACAGCCATAAAATACAACATATTGAATATACTGCAGCAAGTGTTGTTTAGATTTACACGTAAACCTTCTAAAACTCCCTCCAAATGCACATAAAAATTAAATCAACTTTATTAACCTTTTCTCTATAATAGCCCGACTGACTGCCTGTGTTGTTTCTAATGTCGTTAAACGACAGACCCCTTTATATATGGCATGATGATGCATTAATAGAGCCGCTACAGAAGAATTGCATGTGCGTGTTCAGAGCAGGGTTTGGTTTGGACGAAGCAGATAATTAGATTTGATCAAATCCTCCTTTAGATGTACTCCCAGTATCCCAGTGGACAAATTTTCTATGTGAAACACACACTTCACTTTACGCCCATTAATTATAGGTCCTAAACTAAAGTTGTCTTAATGCGGTTAATGTGTCCAAAATATACTTCAGTGCAAGCAGAGCCTACAAAATATGATAGGCACACAGATTTCTGCAAACGTAGGAGTTATTTAGTCAAAACGCAGGCAGTGGGGCGAGTGAGAACGCGGATTTCCCTAAAGGAGCATCAATAAAACTATCACATCACTGCTGTCACACAGCAAAGTAACGACACACTCGGAGCACATGCGGCATTTGAACTGCAGCGGGATCACACGGAATAGGCTAGATGCTGTTTGCTCTTCACCAGCGATCAGAACGTGCAGGCAGCGCCGCGCGGCTCCGGCTCCTCTTCCTCCTCCAGCAGCCGAGCCGAGCGGTGCCGCCTGTCTCCTCGCATTTGCTTGTGCACGCAGTGCGCCGAGGGCTGCAAATCAAACGCCCGCCGTTTCGCTCCGCGGCTCCGGCGGCTTCCTCATTGGCTCGGAGCGGCAGCCAATGGCTGCGTGTGTTTACCGTCGACTGGGGGAGGTGGTGGTGGTGGTGGTGGGGTGGGGTGGGGGGTGCGTAGGAAAGGGTGGGGCGGGGGCGGGGGGCGCCTCACGGGCACGCTTTCACATTGTCGTTCTCAAACCAATAGGCCTGCGCGCTCACCCCTCCCCGCGCACACACACCCCTCCATGCTCCTTCTCCTTCTCCTCCTCCTCCTCCTCCTCCTCCCGCCGTGTCTGAGTCTCCGGCTGCATGAACGAGCCTCGATTCACTACAAGCCTGAACTTCTACGATGCGTCTCTCTCCCATACCTCAACTGACTGCACACCACAGTCTGCAGCAGCATAGGATGTAATCAATCCCACATGTTTCACCTCTGCGACTCGGGGATTTTCACTTTGAATATTTTTTGTACGTTTCCTTTCATTATACCCAACTCGCCATGCAGTGGATATAACTTACCAGTAAGTAGAACATTATTTCATAGCTGCGTTTTTGCAATCGTCAGTGATTGTACTGAATGTCGATTTTAGTTGCGTGGAAGAGATTTTTCTTTAAGTGGAGACGCATCTGTTTATCCAAACACTCCGATATGATTCACTGTCATCCCTTTTAGAGAAGTGAATATTAAAATGAAAGCTGATATGACTCTGCTAAACCTCACAGAATACAGACATTCGTCATTCAGTAATTATAATATTGGCCTTAAAGCAACATATCTCACGATGTTGTGAAGGATTTATATTCTCACTCTTCTCTCCCCTGCGCAGTCTGCAGGGCTGAGCTGTGCTCCAAATTACTTGTGTGTTTCTAATTCATTCAGAGGACAATTCAGAAGCTTTTCTCTTTTCAGCGCGCCTCCTCGTGCCTGTAGTTTTATAGATTATGAATTGTAGATTATTCTTTGTTAGTTTCCAGTTGTGTGTGTGTGTGTGTTTGAGAGGGAAGGAGACAGGGCAGTTTATTGCAAACTGCAGTGCTCCCCCCCCCCCACCCCCCACCCTCGGTGTGAAGGCTGTGCAGACGCCGGGCTGTCTTCGGCTCGGCCGGGCTTGTCCCTCCTGTTTAGCCGGCCTCTGAATATCCGGATTTAGTGTCCCGGTTATGCTTTGTGACTTTACTTTATTGCAGAATTGTTGAAGGCAACGAGCTGCCCTCTGAACCCGAGCCACTTCAGAAGTGAATGCCTTTTAATGGATTTGTATCTTTTGTCCAAGAGGTCCACATATTTAGGATTTAATACATTTCTGTTGTAACGGAACAAAACGCATATGTTTGTTTTTTTTTTGTTGTTTTTTTTTGTCTTTGAAACCTCAATTGCACGAGATAAAAAAAAAACACAATTGTTTGCGGATTTACTGACATTTGTGCTAAATCCATGTAATGACGTTTTGACAAGCAGTGGTTACTTTTGTAGGGGGATTTTCATCTGGCGATAGTTTGACCCTTTGCAGGGCAGTGGAGGTGTGTGTGTGTGTGTGTGTGTGTGTGTGAGTGTGTGTGTGTGCGTGCTTGGGCGGTGTATATGGGATTTGGGGGAGTCTGGGTGAAGTGGAAGGAAGTCTGAATGCCTTCCACGTATACGCACACGCGCACGCGCACACAGAACAGCACAGCTTATCCAAATGATCGTTTTCCCAAACTGTTACGCGCGATCTGCTCACGTCGCCTTGTTTGCGTGGCGCGCGATAACATGGGATTTGGACGCGGGTTGTTAAATGTAGCCTGAGTGGCTCTCTGTTGACGTGGAATGTAAACACCGAGGACGTGTGTTTACGGCCTGGAAATTAAAAAATGTATAGACAAATGTCAGACGAGAGTGGTTTATGATTGATGTCCCGCAGAGAAGAGGCCATTGTCTCTCACAGCCCAGGGGACAGGAGAGTCCATTTTGCCTTCCCGGTGCGCCTTGTGGTAGCTGGCGTTTCTCTCCCTTTCCCCCCCCACTCGCTCGCTCTCTCTCTCTCTCTGGCTCTCGGTCTGTCTCTCTCTCTCTCTCTCTCTCTCGTCGACTGGATGTGGCCAAACATGACAACGTGGGTCTCGCGAACAAAAGGGAAAAATTAAAATGATTTCAATGTAATTTAGGGCAAGCATTCTTCTGGGAAGCGCTTGGATATGTGCACGCGCTTGAACACACACACACACACACACACACACACACACACGCTCGCGCTCAAACACACTGGCAGGCCCCGTCAGAGCTGCTGAACTTTGGCGATTTCCTTTCACTCCCAAACCCAATTCCTGAAAGTTGGGAGCCCTTGGAAGCAGCCCGTGCGCGCTTAGAAGGGAGCCTCGAATATCCGAGCTCACGCAGCCTATGTTCTTAGGCACTTCTTAAGCCCCTGGTCCGCCAGAGCATTTGATATTTTTCTTTGTTCCTTTATCGTTGGTTCCTGGGAGGTGCTATCGGCATCTACAGGGCGCTGGATGGACGTGCCACGCATTGAAAGGCCTAATAGACGGACTGCTGAGGTGCGTTGGGCGAACACAGCTCCCCCTGTCTGAGCGTCACACGGAGCCCTGTTTAAGTAAATGACCTATAGGCTATAAGGCACACATGTGAAGTCGATGATTTCCAAGTCTATTTCGCTGTTTATTGCCCGCGCTCTTTCGCACTGGGACATAAAGGTGATTTGATTTGTGTTTTGTGATTACAGTGTAGCCTGCACATACTGTATATGCAGCAGAGAGCCATGGCGTTTGGGCCGGTGCTGCTGAGCTGATGGGAATAACCGTTTCATCGCCGTTTCCATTAATAGGAAACACCACAAATAAGAATCCTGGTTTACAACGGTGCTTGCTATAAAAAGCCAAATGTGAAACAAGTTAGGTTGATACATAAATAAAAACGGCATCAATACAGTCAGATTACATTTATAAAAGCTATACATCAAACACTATTGATCCAAAGCAGGAGTGTGTGTGTGCGTGTGTGCGTGTGTGGCTCCTGGATCTTGCATCAATCCCATGTTTCATAGCCTTTTTCTTTTTTTCTTTTCTTTTTTCTTTAAATTGAATAAAGAATAGCCTGTCCACCAAAGTGACACCACCACGTGTTGAAGGTGTGTACAGCGGGTCAGACCTTTATGGCAACTTAACGTCATTTACATAAACAACAACCATTCGTGGTGTTTCGTACTGTATTTGGGGGAGATTTTATCCGCCACGACTTATAAAACTGCTTTCGTGCATTCGTGCTCAGAAGCGTTGTGCAAAATGACTTAGTTCATATTTCAGTGCCGGAGCCCCCCGGGGTCCGGCTGCTTTATGGCCGGTCCTTGTTCAGTCTAAAGACTTAACAACTCGTCCTTCATCGACTGAGTCTGTTTACCGCCGTGAACTCTTGTGCTGTATATGCACCATTTGTTTGTACCTGAGCCAAATCTCCCCCTTGTCCCCCCCTTTTCCATTCTTTTCGCTGATAAAGAAAAGCTCCCGTGTGCGTTACTTGCATCGTGTTTGGTCACAGTATGAGGAGGAGGGGGGGGGGGGACTCCTCTGTTTGGGGCCACCGATGTAGCGCAAATCCACCTTTTTTATCTGCAGGACAGACTTTACTCACCTGGCATAAATCGCGGCTAAATGGGGCGTATAGACCGGATGGCACCAAAGAGAGGAATATGTAAATGTGGTCTTTTTTTTAAAAACGTTTGTTTTTTCTTTTTTTTTTTTCGTTTTGTGTGAAATGTGAATTGCTTTTGGCTGTTTTGTCTTAAAACACGACCAGCGACCGTCTCTCAGACCGGCCTTTCCTTCAGGACTGCATCCCCGGTTGGCTCGTTATTGTCCGCGCTTTGACGTGTCTCCTGCTCCCTCTCCTGCAGGACATGACGGGGACTCGCTGCTCCCTCTTCTGCAGGACATGACGGGGACTCGGCTCCTGCCCTGCGAAGCCCGAACTCCGCTCAGTGCGAGGGGAGCCCGAAGTTCATAAAAGGGATTACTTGCATCTCGGGTGCCAGAGACCTTCGGTGCCTGCGGATTTTACTTTGGATTTGGGATTTATCGCGTCTCACCGGGATGGAAAGCCGAGATTTCGCTCCTCCGCACCACCTCCTGACGGAGCGGAGCGCGCTGGTGCACAGCGCCGCGTCTCGGATGGCGCCGGGCGGCCACGGCTCCGTGCAGCACCCCGCTCACTTCCAGCCCGGGAAATACTACCCATCCCACCTCTCCATGGGCCCGCACACAGGTCAGCTCTGAATGCAGCCCGTTCCGTGTGTGTAAATGACATGTGTAGGATTTTAAAAAAAGTCCGTCACTCTCTTTTGTCTGAAGCATATGTTCCCCATATGACGAACTTGAGAGGCTCTTTGGGAGGAACTCGAATTTACTGTGGGAGGAAATTGCTCAGACTTTGTGGGCATTTAGAAATTAGCAAAAATGCGCTGGCATCTTAAAGAGTTTTATGTTTAGCTTAATTTAATGAACTGTTTATGACTGTATTAGACGGTATGAAAGTAAATACAATAGATCAGTATTGTTCTCCAGCCTTGCGTGAAGCGAAACATGGGAACGTTGTGGGAAATGTCCCTCTTAAAGACTTCTTTGGCAAATTAGATTAAGTTTAAATTTACGGCATTCATCCCTGTTTTGTTTTACACGTGACAGCCCTCCTGACTTTGGAAATATTCTAAGATTACTCGCATTTATCGCACAGGGGATTATTAGGCGTTTTCAGTAGCATAATCTTCTAACATATTTTTATGGTTTCATCAATTAGTAAAGTACTAATCATTGCCATTTGATGTAATTAATTAGAATTGGGTAATTCCACTGCTTATATTTCCCATTAAACAATAAATTAAAGCTATTAGCTGAGCACGTCCCTTGTTTCTGCAGTTTTCTGTGCGGCTGTGTGGCTCCAGCAGCGTGGTGGTTTGGTGCTGGTGGGTTCGGGGCACATGCTTGTGTACTGGTCACAAACTGGGGGTCGCAGTGGTGGTGGGGGCTCTGGCTAATAGAGGTGCGGTTAATACCAGAAAATCCGGTTTCTATATTGAGCGGGGACGTGACGGGGTGCGAATGGGTTGACAGTGCATGCATTAGATTTAACAAGTAGCTTTGGTATCCTGTCTCAATAGGCAGGGAGGGAGGGAGGGAGGGAGGGAGGGAGGGGGGAAGGGGGGGAGCGAAGGTGTGTGTGTGTGTGCGTGCGCGTGCAAGTGTGTGTGCAGAGCGAGAAAGAAAGAAAGCCTCTGCAAGAAATCTTACAGTGTTTATATAGCCTACTGGACTGACTGGGTGAATGTAAACGTGCCAGATGAGAAATCTCATTAATTATCATTTGCAGATGCAGCGGGTTCTTTAAATAGACGTTGAGAGTCGGGCCTATGACTGATATCGTCTGGTGTGTGTGTGTATGTGTGTGTGTGTGTGTGTGTGTGTGGCAAAGGGTTGATTCCATTCTCAAGTCTGTGTGCT
>JAVQJF010018371.1:0-20500 GCA_036023855.1 Gadopsis marmoratus | reverse complement strand
TCGTATTCTTTTATTCTTTTATTTATTTCTCTTTATATTTCCACATTTATTGTGATATTCTTTTATTCTTTTATTTACATATTTATTCTTTATTGTGGCACTCCTATCATTCCATACTGCTCTGCAGGGATGTGAGCGACAAAGAGAGGAGAGGGAGCAAGCGTTGCTCATCTGTCATGCATTTCCACTTTGATTTAGCAGCAGCCACAGAATCTTATTTTCCAGTATTTCTGCCCCTGATATCCTTGTATCTCTGATCTTGTTTTCACTCACTTTACAATACCCCCCACCCCCACTGAAACATTCAGGTTTGTGCCAAGATCACAAAAAGCAAGGGTGTCAATTCATTCAGACCTACATCACAGCAAAGTCTCCAGAGTGGAACAAAAACCTATGGCTTGAAAGTTATTATCGGTCTGTGTGATAAAATGTCACTCACAAAATGATCAGCCTAATAGGAAACAAGATCAAATTTAGACTCAAATTAAAAAGATATAATTGATATAATGAAAATCAACCTGATGCCACAATACATCTTTTTGTATTTTCCATTCCTCTACCTACGAGTGAGCTCATGCCTTTTACATTATTTCCCCCAGTATCCCACAATTCTGCAAAACATTTTGTTTAAAAAATATTATTCAATTATATTGAATATTTATTTTCTTTCGACTGTTCAGTAGCTACTTCTACCCATAGGGCAAAAATAGTTTTTCAAATGAGCCACCACTGTCAAGTCACCCACTCCCCACAAGAGCTGCAGACAAGCTGCTTTCTAAAACACACTCATTAATTCTCATAGATTTGAATTTTATTAAGAATAATTTATAGTTTATTAAATGATCGAAGTTCAAATTTGCCAAACATTGCCAAATGGGCAGTAAAATGCAATAGTTGCTCCACCTGTTGTTTTGTGCCAATGTAAAGCAAGCTAGACTGCAATAACCATATTAGGGCACAGCTACATGTATCTAACTCAAAACATACCAAAAGCCTAAACCCTAATAATGTGAAAGGGCACAATAAACACTGTGTACAGAATACAAAGTAGATGTTTGTTCATTTCAACACTAGTGTAGTTGCTTTAGGATAAATGTCAGTATGTTAACACTCACACACAAAGACGTGTTGAGATGTGGTACAAAAAACTGCTCCAACACAATCGATGTTTTTTTCTGTTTTTTTAAACAATAATATAATCACATATAGATGTTCTCAATCATAAATCAATCTGTAACCATTTTACAAATCAAAATAAGCCTGATGTACAGAAGAAAAGTACATTTACAAGTACATTAAGACAATGTGACACAAGGTTTCTTAGTGAAAAACTATTAAGGCACCAATGCCATTTCGGGCATAGGTAGTTAATGAACTAAAAGAAAGAAAAATAAATTACCAATCAAAACCAGCGTTTAAAACCAGAAGTTAATGTGTCAAAATGTGTCAAGAAAATCAAAGCAAAAGAAGCAGTACTGCAAAGCATAAACATCTTGTTTTAAAAACCTTGTTAGTGGAACACATCTTGTGAAAGATGAGCCTTGGTAGCCCAGATGTTAATTTAAATTTTTACTTCTTGAATTATGGTGTCAGAATTTCCCAATCCAATTTTAGCAGCCTGATTTTTTTTTTACTTAACTTGAAATTTTATATCTGAAAATAACCTGCTGAATTTAAGCAACCTGAATGTAGTTTTTCTTAAATATTGGCAAAGTTTCCATCTGGATTTGTGAACCCAAAAAAATTTGAAATCAATTTCTGAAGTTGCACATCATTAAATTATCTTGTAAGAAATGTAAAGGGGAACTGAAACTATATAAATTCAGATTGATGGTTTTTTAAATGAAATGTTTCCAAGCTATAAATTCAGTGGTATTCAAATTAATTAGTGATTAAATTTCATATATATTCAGTTGCTTACAACAAGACAATTATTTTGGCTTTTTCTTCCTTCCATAGTTTGGTAGCAAGACCTGGTTTGAACAGTGGCACATTAATCACACTAATAATACGATGTGTGGTGCTCTGAGGAAAGTGAAGAGTGCATATTTTAAATACATTTTCAACTTTCAGTTGCTAATTCATTCTACCATCATTTATTTCTGTCAGGAGTTACTGAAGAACGCTATTGTCACCAATGTTCATGATCCAAGATGCACTACAACCAACTTCTTCACTTTTAATATTGTGTTGACTAACGTTCAGAATGGCCACTGTCAGGCACCCACTGATAAAATCTTTAACAAAAATCACACTTAAAAGCAATTTATATTCCTGCTCAACTTCTGTTCATTCAACAAAATCACTGACGAACAGTGAGACATAAGAATTAATCAAATTCAAATCACAAAAACAAATGGATAGAGTGGATTTTTACTTTTAGCAGGCAACTCTGGATTCAAATGATATGTTGTATCCCTACATGTACAATGAGCTACTGCCAAGCTATCTTTTACATGGTGTGTTTCACTGTTGTGCCGTAAAGGCTGTGCTTTTGTTCCGCACTGTTAAAAAGCATCAAAGCTGAAAAGTCTTGATAGATTTTTTAGAGATGAACTCTGCAGTTCTCCGTCACATCCCTTTCTGGTTTAAGAGAAGGGAATGTAAAGAGGACCAGAGCTATAAGATGTAACTGTGTTACTTTCTCCTCTAAAACATAATATGAAATAAAGGAATAAACAATAATAGCAATCCAGAATAGTACTGGGTTAATATTTGAATCACTATTTCACTGTTCTTCCCCATTACTGATACAAAAATAGATAAGAAAACATTCACTGTATATAACGTATATGGCAGACAATCAAGAAGAGGGTTACTTTGCTGTAAATACCGGTGATTAAATTCAGAAACTGTCACACCAAACAAGAAAATGCAACTACCTGTATCACAGCTCCCCACGCCCCCTTTACTGTACCTTTCCAGTCAATACACACTCACACACACACACACACACACACAGACACATGTCCACTTGGCAAACACTACACAAAGCTAGTTTTCACCACAACCACAGGCACAGTAAAGAGTATATGTATTTTCTGTTGTCTGTAAATGAAATGAAGTGAGAAAGTGGCCACAGAAAAAAAATACAACCGATTTGCCCATAGACATTCTGCAAGTTTGTCAATGCACTGTGGCTCCCATAAAAACATGACATAATTTTAAATTTCCTTCAGTGAGGTTTCCGTGTGTGCTTTCTGCAATTATGGTCCGTGTGCTCTCAGGGTGTGTTTGTGTCTGTTTATGTACTGGGTCCACTTAAAAAGAAATGTATTAACTGACTAAACCATAAGGCAAGGGATTCTGTGTGTGCAGCCACAGCACTTATTAGCACCAGAGCAGGTAATAAAGTAACAGGTAAATTTTCTTCTCACTTGTTAACTTTAGTGCTATGATGTGTTATGAAAGTTATTTTTATTCAAGAGATACCCATTAAAAGTATATTACATTTCTTTGAATATACTCTCTGTGACATTCTCTGTTACTTTTGAATAGAATGGAAACTCAAGATCAGACAACCACCACACTATATTTTTCTATATATAACATGTTTCAGTCTGTCAATGGTTTCACACACTGATGTTTTCCAAAAATATCTAACAATGCGAAATGCTTATTTCTTCTACTGACTTCATTTCAACATCAACCATGACACTTCTACTGTCAGTGATGTCAGGTTATGTGTCATAAATGTTATTTGCCTGACAAAAATGTTGTTGTGTTTACTTAAGTTGATGTTCAGACAATGGTGAAATGTTTTGCCTTGTCAGTGTCGACTGAGAGGGATTCATCAAAATAGTTAAAATATCTTTCAACATGCCTCTGTCCGCAGAGAGTTCAGCACATGTTTGAATGCAACAGATACTTGCAATGGATTTGCAGTACTTACACTGACACGAGGAGATTTAAGCTCATAAAGTAATAATCAGCAACATTTGCAACATGGTGATTTAACCTATTGTCTCCATATTAAATTTTATAAAACTTGTGTCACTAAATGGTGCATTTTATGTTTCTAACCCAAATACAATTATTTGATTGTGATTAATACGTGATGATGATAGGGTAGCTAGCATGAGCAGTGGTGATAGCTTCATGTAGCCTGGCTTAATCTCTCTCTATCTCTGGCTTAAACAACAGACATATGGAGAAATTTAAACTCATGAGCTAAATAGAAACATGGTATGGGCAGAGCATGGCACTGGCGCTGCCCTGTTTACTGGTGTAACAAGGAAGCTGCTACAGTTAGCTAGCTATCTGGGGAAAAAAGGCTATATGTGCTTTCCCATTGTCAGAAAATTGCTCTAAGCTCCTGAAAACATGGTTTCAAAGTACTTCTCAGTAATATTAAATTCTGGAAAAAAGATTTTAGTTAATATTTTGAAAAAAACTCAGTTAATCTGCTCCATTAGGACTGTGTTGGTATGGTTTGTTTGCAGTAACATAAGCAAACAATCCCACAACTATCATCAGATTTTGGTTCAAATAAACTACACTCTGATTGGTGCACGTTAATACATCACGCAACCTTTTTCAAACTAAGCCCCGCCCACTTGAAACCAGTGAGAAAAACAAAAAACATTTGTTATTCTATAATAACCAAAAGTGCTCTAACTTCAGTGGAAAATGTTGTGTTCATTTGATACCAAGTGACTGAGAAAATAGGTTTTCAAGGCCTTTAACAGTGGTGGTGCCAAGTGTAGTAGACTACTACCACTGATGTGAAAAGTGGCCATGCATGTGGCCCTGGTTTCCAAATAAAAAGTATTTTGTTGGTCAACCCCTAAATTGACGACATAAACTTGTTGTACACAGGCAGGAAAAAAAAAGAGGGGAGCTATGTTCCCAGGCCTTACACATGAGTTGTAAATTGGTAAGATTAAAGATAATCCTGACGTCAGTTGTTTGAGCTGGAGGTGTGCATACACAAAATTATAAGACAATAATTTACTCAACAACGTTAACAACGTAAACCTGTCAGTTCAACAGACAAAAACATAGTGCCATTTACAGAAACTTAAAGGTCATTACAAGGCAATCCAGGAAAAAAAAATACATCACATTAAAGCCATACGACTAATCAATGGCTGTCACATGAGAATGCTTATGTTATGTCAAGCTGAACAACTCTGAGTGCAGACACACGTTGTTCTGTTCCTTTTTCTTCATCACCACTGACCCTGGCTCCCTGGATGTCTGTCACATTCCTCTATCCCAGCTGAACTTTCATTTCCATTTCACGCCCCATCTGGGATGACAACTGTTCCGTGCAGTTTTCCTCACGCACTTCACTTACTGTTCTCTTGCTGTTAGGACTCCAACAAACTGTGCCAGTGACAGACCTGCTGTCCTTTAGACTCTTTCATCTGAGTCCAGTGGGTGAGCTCCTCCTCTCCGGAGCTGTTGAGGCCGAGCGAAATCCAGCCAATCATCTCCTTACGTTTCATGCTGCGCTTGTTGTAGACGGAGAGGATGAGCGTGACATCCGACAGCTGGAAAAGAGCTACCTGGAAGACAAACGTCTCTTTGTAGATTGGGTTGGGCTGACCTCGACAGATGGATGTCTTACACTTGGACATCTCGTGGCCCATGGAGTTCAGTAAGGTCAGCTTAACATATGTATCTGAGCAAGAAGGAGCAGACAGTTAAGAGGGGCAATGATGTAAACCTCTAGGAACATTAAATGTATGGTTTACAATGATAAAACATTTAGGGTGTGTTTTTAATGGTTGAGATATAAGGCACCTGATTCGAGTAATAGATCATTTATGCAAAATCCTTAATGTTTCGTCAGTGTATTCTCATTACTACCTGCTGCAGTTGTGCAAAGTATGACACATTATCCCCACAGAGCATTTGTTTTTGTAACAATGTCACTGCAGTTGATGTATAAGATCATAAGACATAGGATGCAGTTTTCTCCTGATCCAACACAAAGTGCAGCTGCGAGTGTTCCTGATAACAGAGAGCAAGAACAAAAACGGTACAAGGAGCGTTACTTCAGTCTTGTTGCTATGCAACTACTGCACATCTAAAGTAGGGGATAATGCTGAAGATACAAATGGACTATAAAAAGTTAGCAATATGTCTGCCTGTGCTTAGAGGATGATGAGCCTCTTCTAAAACAGATGAATGTTCCTCATCAGGAAAGCCCTCCAGCTGCTATTGTTTTCTCTGCCTTTGACATAATGTCGGTGTCCGTGTCATGACGTGATATGTGCACAGACTTTAACAGTCATGCAGCGTCCCAAAATGTGCTCTGTCCAAAACGTGAGTCACATATTTTGGAAGCACTGCATGCCTGCTGCAAACAAATGAGAATGTTCCAAAATATATACTAAGTGCAAAATGTCATGATTATTAACCTTTCAGATGGTAAATGGACTTCACTTATATAGGGCTTTTCAACCTTAATGTTTCGTAAAGCGCTGTTACAGATTGGTCTCATTCACCCGTTCACACACACAGCAAGCAGTAGCTGCTATGCACGGTGCTGGCCTCCATCAGGAGCATCTTAGTGTCTTGCCCAAGAACACTTTGACATATAGACAGGAGGAGGCGGGGATCAAATCACCAACTCTGGGATTAATGGACGACCCGCTCTACCTCTACCGCTCTACCACCAGATGAGACATGAAAAAGAAATCTAGTTCAAGATCCTTATGATCAAACAGAGATCAGTATTTAGGTCTAGCACGGAGCAGTTACATGTTACTGATCATCTTGGTCTGTGTGACATTTCCCAGCTTTGCCCCCCCAGCTCATTCCCTTCTATTTTATTGCAAATCAGTGCATATTCCAAGAAAAAAAAATTTCCCAATAAACCTCAAAGAAAAACACAGCCATTATCAAGTGATTCAGCATTCACATATTGCTTCTTCACCCCTCATTTCCAAGCAGAAATCATGATATAAACTGAAGCCACAAATCCAGCTGAAAGTAAACGAGGCAAGACTGGCAGTCACAATGGGTCTTTGAGAGTGTTTCGCCCCTCGTCTACAACCATACTCCATAATAATGCTGAGTATTATGCTCCTGTCTAAGGGGGAGTACAAGGAATGAATTGCAGAGGCTTTCATGCTGTCAAGTGCCAGCTGCCTTCCAACGCCTAGCTCACTGCCTCGAATCACACATTCAGTTGCTCTCTTTGACATAAAAGCACAGTGAAAAAAATAGCCTTGATTTCTTTTTTGACTGCTGCTGAATGGGCTCTGTAGAGCTGTGGATGTCTTAAGTGGTCAGTAGCGGTGATGCATGGCTCTTTGCTATTGTTGCTGAATGAGAGGGGCTGCGACTCATGATTAACTTGACTTGTCGGCTTGGTACTGTTTTGAAGTGATAGAAAAGGAGCTTTGAAATTGCTCTGCATCTTTTACCGCACTCTTTCCACTTTGCAAGATGCACAAAGTCAATCAGGGCCTTCATAAGGATTTTGCACAAAGATTTCTTTTTTCAGTAGTCCCAGATGTGACTATTTTCTAAATGTAATTTGAGACTATACAGTATGTGGATATGCTGTTCAGGAAAGTACAAACAACATCAAAATCTGGCAGCTAGTCATTAGTTACAGACATTCATGAATACATGGAACACAGCAATTAATGGGAGGACAGTAGTGTGTCTTTTAGATGAATATTTATGCTCTTCTCTATCACAGAAGGCCTGTGTTTGTTTCATGTGCTGTAAGCAGAACTGAAAAATGTAAAATTACATCCAAAGCATGTCAAAGTGTGTTGTTTGGATAAAGCTAGCAGTCAGTGACGCACAGCGTTCCCTTCTAGCTGGCCGTCAGCCACCAAGCAAACCGCATTGAGATACTGCAACATTAAAAGAGTGTTACTTCTGAGTGAAAACATGAACGATTTCCAGGTGTCACAGGCACAAACACAAGACACAGGTAATGGAGAGTGGTTACAGGGCTGCATGCATAATAAGATGTACACATTCAAAAATTAAGGGAACAAGGTTAACAGCAAGCAGTTATCTTCATGGATAAATGTTGGAATTTTAAAGTGTGCGTGAAGGAGAAACAATGATGTGAAGTAATTGCTGTAGTTCTTATCTTTTTTACAAGTCATCATTGATTTTGTACCAGAGTCTACTATTGGGAAGCAAGTGTATCTGCTTTTTGTTGGAAGTTGAATGAGAAGATTGATAGAACCCTCATGTCTGCCTGCTAAATATGAAGCTGCAGCTAGGCGACCGTTAGCTTAGCTTAGCATAGCATAGCATAAAAACTGGAAACAGGGGGAACAGCTAGCAACTCCAAAGCTCACTGTTTTCCCTAATTTATATAAGCCATACAAAACCAAATTGTAACAATGACAAGTTGCATTTTTACAAGGGTTATGTACGGTGGTCGACAAGGACAAACAAGCTACAAAGGCCCAAAAGAATGGAGGGATTTGGTTACTTTCAAACAGACAGGCTAGCCATTTCCTCATTTCCAGTCTTTATGCTAAGCTAAGCTAGACAGCTACTGGCTGTAGCTTCATATTTACCGTACAGACATGAAAGTGGTACAGACATGACAGTGGTATTGATCTTTCCATTTAACTCTTTGCATGAAAATGAATATGCTTATTTCCCAAAATAAATAAACAAAGTTAGAAAAGGAAGTGCCTGAAATCACATACTTTTAGCAATGGTTGTTACATTCTTCCGTTTCCTCATAAATCATGAATTTTTCCAACTACGTTTTACAGATCTTTCTCATAGAAACCAGGAAAGTTAATAGTTAGAAAAGTAAAAAAAAAAAGAGAAATTTAAGTCAATTACAAAGGTTGACCAATAGAAAATGCTTTGTGTTTGAATTATGGTATCCATGAAGATAATATGAAAAGGTCTCGAACAGCAATAGTGCCTCACTTTGCGGCAGGGACAGAGACTCACCTCTGATAATATAAACCTGTCCACCTATCAAGTGTTTTAGACAACAGAACAGCCCATCTGACAACAAGGGTTGGACAGCAGTAAGAAAAAACAGGGGACCAAGATGTCAAAAAGGTAGTAGGGTGAGAGAATTTCAGGTGCAGACATAACAGCAGATATGGGGAAAGAGAAACAGGGTCAGAAGGCCAACAACACTGCACAAAGTTCAACACGAGGCAGTTCTTGTTTGAACTTGCTGCTTGGATGCCTGGAAACTGACTCAGAAGTCTGACCAGGAAATGAAGGAAACCAGGGATTAAACCAGGAAAACTGAAAAGCAGGTAGTGCAGCTGAGATAGAACATACTATCTGTCATTTGGAGAAGTTACCAGCTGTGCATAGTTTCTCTCTGGCTCAGTCGTAGTTGGATAAATTAAAGCACAAATTTAAAGCACATTTAATATATATTTAATAAAGGTCTTTCACGTCACTTTTGATCTCATATTTTTCCATGAATCATCCAAGCTCCTCATTTTCTCTAAGTGTTACAATTTATATTGATTTAAGGTGAATGAATGAGTTGTACACTAACAATATACCATAAGATGACCCAAAGGCTAAGACAAAAAAACAAGTTGGTGGCCTGTATGCCTTGCTAATCTGTTAATTGCTAATCTAACAATGTGGAACAAAAACTATAAATAGATTTACATTTGGTGTAGAAAAGAAATATCATTGGTTGTGATATTTTCTGTAAAAGCAGACCAGCATTATCATCACATGTTACATATGGTATAAGACTGCCTAAACATAAATCCCTATGCACAGGCTCCTTTTCCCAACAGGTCCCAACAGGCAAATTACTGAAATAAAACGTTTTAGAGTACTTACTGGGTGGCTTGTTGGCAGCCAGGTTTTTGAAATGGATGCCTTTAATGATCTCCACTGAGAGACGTCCTGTTGTGGCATTGTACACCAGGCCCACAAGGATCTCTGGTGTGGAAGTCTGACTGGCTGACTGGAATGATGAGGCGCTTTCACTGCATGTCATATCTGAGAGGCTGACCTGGGATTCACCACCCTGAAAATGTTTGCAGAGATTCAGAAAATTGTTCACACTCTTTCACATTCAGTCTCACACTCTCACGCTGCACAAACAATTCTCACAGCCCAGCTGCGAAGGGCAACAATATGGAAAATACTGTATTTGAGGGTGGAACTGATTCTGACACAAAACCTGGGCTTTTATAAGGTTACCTGTAACCTTTCCAAACTAATTCAACGAGCTAATAATGTTCCTTGGCTTTGAAGTAATGCGAAGTTATTACTGAAGGCGTTAAGCTAGTTAGCATGGGCTGAAATACTAGCGAAAGGAAAACACACCACAACAACTGAATTGATTGTTGTTTTATTCCCTGATTTGGAAATGGAGGCAGTGTCATACCACCCATCTATCTATTCATCAGACCCATTAAACCAACAAGGAAAACAGTTGTAGCTGTTTTGTAAGAACTTTATATTTTCTCAAGCTCATTCTGAAAATGTTATCCAATCACATGAAAGATCAATCAACGTAGAGGAGTAGTAGTGAGGTGTTGTGAGAGTGCTTGAAAAACAACACCTGCTTTGATCCTACTTACCGGGAGAGTACAGCATGGGTCTAATATCACTGGAACAGACATTTTGCCCTGAAGGTTGAGCTTGGTGAGGTAGAACACCTTTTCCCCAAGCACCTTCTCCTTCTTCATCCGCCGCATACTATAAAGGCGGAATCGGATGGCATAATTGCTGATCATCTCTGATTCCACATGGCTAAAGCGGAAGGTCTCCGTGAAGATTGGGCACGGACCCCTCTGGATTCCTGTCTTCGCCCTCTTCTTCTTGGTGGGCAGCAGGACCAGGTGGACCTGCCAGGAGATGTTGCCGGTGCGTTTTAGGGAGGGAAGATCCGATACTGCCATGATGGTGACCGCCAGCTGCTGGTCTTCTGAGTCGTAGTCAAACACCACATCCAGAGTGCCATATTTTGCAAGTGGATCTGGTTCATAACCTTTAGGGAGCTGAGCTGCTGATCCACGAGCTGACATGTCCTAAAGAAACCAATGAGATGTTCAATGTGAATGTCAATAAAAACCTCAATGTACATTTCCAGTCATATCTTGTATCAGTGGTATTATTTACCTCTGGGCTGAGGACAGCTGTACTGTCACTGGGTACATCCTCCTCGTAGCCCTTGTTGAGGTAACTCTCAGTCTCATGGCCATCGCTGCCCTCACTGGGACATTTGCCAAAGGACAGATGGGGACTGCCACTTGCATTAGATAGATCGCACTTTGCATCTCCCAGGTCCGACAGCGTACAGGACATCCTTGGAGAGCCATTCTCATCCTGATAAGGAGGTGGCTGAAGCTCATCAAGCGGTGGTGTTCGTCTCATCCTCTGGATACAGTTGGCTGGTAGGAAACAAGTCAGGAGACGGATCAAGGACTACAATAATATACATATTATTATGTATCATAAAATAAAACAAAATGCTATGTACACAATCATAACTCTGATGCTTTTATTTCAATGTATAAACATCGACATCTCAGCAAACTGATGTCTGAGAAGAAAGAGAACATACAGTAGTACAGTACAGTCCCACATACCTCTGGGCAATAGTAGAAAAAAGGCTTTTGAAGTTAGTATTAACAAAAACAATACTAATAATATAATAATAAGAGCAATAACAATAACAACAGGAACATGGTGGCAGCAGGTAGCCTGCATCCATAGATCCAGAGTCTTCAGCTCCGGAGGAAGGAACACCTCCCTGGTCGGAGGAGTCTGTTCAATGTCTCCAGGACTGTTATAGTTGCACAGACTGGGACATGTTTAGAAATGCCTGCGATGATCTGGATGAACTCACAGAGACTGTGTCAGCTTATATCACCTTTTGTGAGGACCTGGTCATCCCCATAAATCTATTTTCATCTACCCAAATAATAAACCTTGGGTCTCTAAATCTGTTAAAAACATAATTAACCTGAGGAATATTAGTTTTAACCAAGGGGATATAACTCAGTACAGGCAATTACAGAAACAAGTTAAAAAGGAACTTAAGATGGGAAAGAGTAACTATAAGGACAAAGTGGAACGCATGCTTAGCTCTGGTAACGCCCTGCATGGGAGGGGGTGAAGTCCATGATGGGGATGCAGCACAAGAAGTGCTCAATTTCCCTTAATGGCAGGTCGGACTTTGACCTGTCAAAGGAACTGAACATTTGTTATAATTGTTTTAACGTGTATGATTTTAACAAGGAGCTGTCGGTTTTTAAGAATGTCGTCTCCGAGCATAGTAGTGTTCACGTTGACAGGAGTATGGTCCTGAAAGCTTCCCGAGGGGTAAAGGAGAGGAAAAGTCTGATGGCATTGGAGGTCGATTACTTAAGAACAGTTGGCAGATGTTTTCTGTTATATCTTTTCATTGTCACTTCATCTCCAGAGGGTTCCTCTACTTTGGAAAGATTCTATCATTGTACCTGTGCCAAAAAACAATTCTCCCAAGTCAGCAAATGACTACAGACCTCTGGCGCTTACCTCTCTTATTATGAAATCATTTGAAAGGATTGTGAAAGTCGTCCTTCAGAGCACAGTACAAGATGATTTGGACCAGCTATAATTTGCATACAGGTCAGGCACATGTGTTGATGATGCAATTAGCACCCTTTTAAACATGATTTTAACACACTTAGATGGTGCCAAGACTTTAGTGAGACTTATTTTTATTGATTTCTCCTCAGCTTTTAACTCAGTGGTTTTCAAACTGGGGGGTGCGCCCCTAGGGGGGGCCCGGCATTGTGACATGGGGGCACTAATTTTACCACCGACCACCTTAGAAACACCACAGAGGAGGGCCGCTTAAAAATGTAAACAATGCATGCACAACTTTTCACCGCTAGCATGGACAAGTTTGTGACAGGACTACCGAGGAAACGCAAAGCAGACGACGAATCAACATCAAACTCCACAAGTAAGCAAAGACAAGAAAATATGACGAGGCCTATCTTGTCCTCGGCTTCACTAGTACAACGGTGAGTCATGAAGAGAGACCACAGTGTGTTGTGTGTCTCAAAATACTGGGCTCTGACAGTATGAACAAGTTCCTGATTCTCAGGAAGTTAATGTAATAGTATTTTTTCAAATAAATTTGGCCTTTGCATGTTTGCAAGCAAAGCACTTGCCTGAGAGTGTATTTATTTGAGAGCATGAGGGTGACCGGGGGGGGGGGCTGAAAATAATTGTATCTCCAAAAGGGAGGCTCTGCAAAAAACGTTTCGGACCCACTGTTTTAACTGTATCCAGCCCCATATTTTAGCTAGAATGTTAAAGGACACAATACTGCACACACAATACCACAATACTGACCCTGGACCGATATGTTGGCTGATGGACCTCTTGACTGGAAGGTCACAGCGTGTGATGGTTAATGGGGTTTTATCAGATGTTGCCTACTCCTCTACTGGATCACCTCAGGGGTGTGTCCTCTCACCTCTTTTGTTTGTGTTGTATACAAACATGTGCCGGAGCAAACACATGGGGCGTCAATCATTAAGTTTGCTGATGATTCTGTCATCGTGTCTCTTCTCACTAACGATGACTCTGATCATGGCCCTGTGGTGGCAGATTTTATGGACTGGTGCAAGTCATCCTTTTTGGACATTAACGTGTCCAAAACCAAAGAGATGTCCATAGATTTTGGGAAGAATCCTATGGACATCTCTTCTGCAATGATAAATGTTCAGGCTGTTGAGTTTGTGCAGCAGTACAAATATCTTGGCACTATAATTGACAATGAGTTGACCTTCGAGCCCCATGTGGATGCTGTGTGTAAGAAAGCACATCAGCGTATGTATTTTTTATCGGAAGTTGCATCATTTTAAAGTTGATAACACTTTTATGAAAATGTTTTATTCTTGTTTTATTGAATCTTTCCTCACCTTTTCTCTGGTCAGTTGGTTTGGGTCACTTAGAGTAAAAAACAGCAACAAATTACAGGCTGTTGTTAAGGTGTGCAGTAAAATTGCAAGCATGCCCTTAAATGACCTCTCTTATTTATAAAAAGGTAGGACTTTGAAGAAAGCCCAGTCAATAATGGCTGATCCATGCCATCCCCTGTGTGAGGAGTTTAAGTTGCTTCCATCTGTCCGCAGATACAGTTTGCCAAGGTGCAGGACAAATAGACTTAAAAACTAATAATTTCCTGCGGCCACTGGCTTTTTAAATAGTATGATGTGATTGTTGGTTGTGTTGTTGTTGCTGTGTTGATGTGTATTGTGGTTGTTGCTCGGGCTGCCACTGCTGATTGTATAACAAATTGCCCTTGGGGGATAATAAAGACATCTTTGACTTTGACCTATATTTTGACACAAATACTTTTGTACTTTTGAATGAATGAATTTAGAATGCAGGACTTTTTACACTGTAGTATTGCTACTTTTACTTGAGTAAAAGATCTGAATACTTATTCCGCCAGAAGAAATAAATGAATAAACAAATTCTGAGTGCGTTTTTTTTCATTCTCTATTTTCAATGGAAAGTCATACAGCCTCACAGAGCTGCTGGGCACCTCAGCTGCAGGTATTGCTGTAGGCAAGCTAAGAAAGTTTTATTGGAATAGCATAATTTATACACAGGATAATTCAAAGTGCTATACGTAAGACATGGACACAACAACAGGCTGAAAGAAAAACTGAGAAATATACCTTAAATTTTAATTAAAATCAATGGCAAACACATATATATTAGACTTGATTTAAAGGTGAGACATGTCTATGATCTTCTGGATGTTTGTTCCAGCTCTGTGCAGCATTGTAGCTAAAAACAGCCTCCCCATATTTGGATTTAGGGTGTAGGGAAGAGCAATATTCACAACATATGCTGATAAGTATTGGTTATTATTATTTAGCAAAGCTGCCCTCTGAATCAATTTTTTGAACACCAATACCAGATAACGCGAGACGAGGTGGAGAGACAGCACGTACCCATGTCGTAATGAGTTTATAGAATGAACAGTAGATTACAACATAGCTCACAGTAAAGCATTCATTACTAAAGGCTTACACAGTTATTGCATATGTAGTTTTGCCTAATCTTATGTCATTTTATATAGTATTTTATTTCCTGAAGCTCATGTTTAATCTGTAGCTGCACCTCAATGCTAACATCTATGGCAAAATCCTTCATGTGATTTTGCAGCATTGTGTCATACACTATTGTATGCAATTTATCATACATTTCATTTTCACTCTGACAAATGGAATGTACAATGTACTCTGCCCTTCCGCATGAGCATAATGCTTTTTGTGAGAGGAATCTTTTGAATGCACGTCCTAAATAAAACATTAGGTATGCACCATTAAAGGACTGCACTGAATTCTTCTTAATCTGCCACAGATTTCATGCCTCTCACTTTTCTAAATGATTCAGTTGCCTTGAAGGCAAAGAATGAGGCTATACTGAGAGTCTCTGTGGCACTTACAAAGAACCTTGAATTGTGTTGTCAGCTGCATCCTCAAATCTACCTCCCTTGTCCAATTTGGATTCACAAAAATTGAGCAGCCGATGCTAATACTCCCATAGGGATACTGGCGAGGAGTGCTTTAAACCCTGGTCTCTTGCAAAAATATAAGAAAGAAAGAAAGAAAAAAAAGATGAAGAAGAAAAAATTCTCTTCTTTTTCTGTCTCCTAACTTTTGGAAAAAACAACACTGTGATGACGTAATTCCAGCTTTCTACCAAGTTCTTGAAACTTTCACTCTTAATAATGTCAGTGAGACACCACCTCAAAGTGGCACATAACAGTGGCATGATGGAGGCAAAGAAGTCTTAACTAAGTGTCATGGAGGCTTGATAAAAGGAGCAAATCCATTTTGAGCAGCTTTTTTCCTGCTGAGCCGTGGGCGTTTGAAATGATGGAAGCTGCTGTGTAAAAGCACTACTCTTTACCCCAGCCCGCTAATTGGGATGGTTACCATTCCTCCTCTTGTCTAACCAAACCTTCCTTCAGTTTCATCCCCTCTGTACTGGCAGTTGCCTCGTTTTGCCTTCTTGTACCTCTGTAAGTGGGGAAACACTTTGTACTTTGTGAAACTTGACTGTGAAACACAGATACAAATATCTTAGGTGACAAATGAGCAGAGCAGCACTTTATGGTCCTATTTCCTTGGCTATGAGGGGGGAAACAGCTGACCTTATACTTTAACAAGACGGTAAGATTTCACAAAGCAACACTTCAACATCATAATGATCAATCAGTAGATATCAATAATGCAGTGAAGGCCGCAGTTCGTTTAGGCAAAATGCCTCTATCAGTTAATGTAGCTGATGATTGTTAGCTGGTAAGTATTGTAAATCCTTCCACTCAGAGAAAGTCAACTTTTCTACCATTTCTCATGTAAAGTAGCTTATTCTACAAAGGTAACAATTAATTATAATGAAAACATGGTTTAAATCTCTAATAATGAAGAACAACACACATTTTATGAATTTATCTGAATAATTTCACAAAGTATTGTGACGTGTTGCTACGCAACAATGTCCTCATCAGGCGATCATGACAGCCCACTAACACCAGAGAAGAGAAACAAAGACGGTCCAGACAAACCTGCATCTATTTCTTTCTCACTGCTCACTTCCTATTTTGGGATGCTGTGCGGTGCCACCGGGGCACCCGCTCTGCGTGATTCTGCAGCCTCTGCACAATCCTCCTCATGTATAATACATATGACCTGAGGATAACGCTCTTCATACTCAGACAAACACAAGCAGTGGGAGTCGTGACAAAATAGCACAGACGCTTCAGAACTTACAACGTTTGGCTTGTTTGAAAGTGTACACCCAATCTCACCTATATCATGGAAATGACTTGTCTACATTTCTGTGATCTGATGTCAGGACTGGTCTGAAGTCACTGTTTCATCATGATGGCTTGTTGGGCTCCACGATGACTTGGTGGGAGAGAAAACCACAGCCATCAAAGCGTTACCACAGGGAGGACAATAATGAACGCACTTTCAACCAAAATACAACCATTGGTGGACAGAGTTCTCGCTCCCCTTCCTGTCCTGGCTACAGACAGGATTAGTATGTTTGAATGTGGACTACAAGTAAACAGGTTACAATAATACAATTCAAAGAAGTTTAGATAAACTGCAAACAAAGTGTACAGCCAATCTTACGTATATCATGAATTGCCTTCTATGGATATGTTTTCTTAGTGCCCTCTTTTAATTTTACAGAAAGAAAAAATCTTAACTTAAATTTTAAAGTTAAAAATATGCATGGTGACCAGCTGACACAGCCAGGTTAGTGGAATTGTAGTAAACATGCATTGATGGAAACATTAAAACAGTTCCTGCTTTATACAATATACTAGTGCGATATATAGCAAATGATCTGACACCACACATGGTGGAATTCAACGTTTTAGATTTCCCTAGTCTTTGATTTTGTTCTTGAAACAAATCAGTCTTTGATTAAACTGGTCACAACTGGTAGACATATGCAGCCAGTGATGACAGGTTGCAAATATATTAGAAATGACGTGTCGATTAGTTGATAGAATTAAATACATTTTCATAAATGATTTGTCATTGCATTCTTTTTAACTGAATTGAAAACAATCCTTAGTTGATGCCCTTGTCACGAGTAGACAATGTTTTCTTTTAATGCATCACAAGCCAAAAAGGATGGGAACTACTGTTCTAAATTATGGTGCCATGTAACTATGTTGTTGTTTACAAACATATCTGAGGATGATTTATTGTGGTAAACCTGCAACATATGGACCATTAAAAGCATTATATTTGAAAAAAGCATAACATTTCAATCTGCTCTGAAAGATTTTCCCTGTAAGTGGACAACAAAATTGTATGTGTCTAAGTGAAGATTCACTGTGGCTGAGAGACAGAAATGATAGGCTGTTCTAGTTTCCAATAGATGAGCTCCTTTAACAAAAAACTTGTTAGTATGACAATAGCAAAGTCATCTTTAGGAATTTCTGTGTTTGTGACCAAAAGGACCTGAAAATCTTTAAATATGATATCACTGAACAGCACTTGTTACAGTGCTGTGATTCTTTACTAATGGAGTCAGAAGCATGTCATGTACAATTTATCCCTCAGCTACACATTCAAACACATTGCTTTAAATAGATTGAGCCAGACACTCTCTCCACTGTGTTATAAAACACAAAGCTGGTTCAGACATGATTATGGACCCTGGCAAAGATGAGATTGCTTCTCTGTTTGTGAGACGGCTGATTTCTGTCTGAGGATGTCAAATACAAACAAGTCAGATTTGCATCTTTGTATGTGTCCAAACAAAATTTCCAGGTTAGATACAGTTGTTCAGGATATCACCACTTCTACTTTTCTGAAAGGATCAAGTGAATCTTATATAAAACAAATGAATACCTCTTGACAGCCGTGCTTATGAAACACAACATCCAGGTTTACATTTACAGTTCTTCACTATTTTTATTGACTAATTTTCCTTATTTCATTTTGTTCTGGTTTTGGGCCGATCATTTTAACATTTACTTGTAACAGATAAAATGTCATTTTTCATTTGCTTATTTCCTTCCTTAAGAGAAATAGTTCTACATCTTGGAACATACGCGTATTTATACTCTTTACGAAGTTAGACGACACAATGGATGCTACAGTTAGCTTAGCTTATCTTAGCTTAGAATAGCGACTGGTGTTGATGGTAAAAACAAATCTGCCTACCAGCATCTCTAAAGTATGGCGCCCCTCTGGGGTCATATGGTTGAAAAATAAAACCTCTATGTGTAATCCGTGCGCACGGATTGCATTTTTTTCTACACAGCAGCAACCGGAGCGGACCATTACACACACGTATGCATTTAGCATTCATCATGCTTTCCACTTGAAGACCAACATTAAGGAATACAAAACTGAGCGCACAGATTACACATAGAAATTATTTTTCTACCATGTGACCCAGGGGCTCTGTTCTAAAGCTAATTAGTTGACATGTTATATCTAATTTGTTTAAGTCGTACAAAAAGTGAAGGGTTCAGGAAGTCCCTGATCCTAGCCATAATATAGTCCAGCACCCTATAAAACCTATACTTATTGTTTTTACACTTTTTCATACGAATTCAACTTTACAGGTGTTTTTATTACCCTTGGACAGAGTTAGGTTAGCTGTTTATGCTAAGCTAAGTTGTAGCTGGATCTAGCCTAGCATTTACAATACAGACATGAGTGTGGTATTGATCGTCATAGCTAACACTCGGCAATCAAGCAAATTATCAAATTTCCAATTTCCCAATGTTATAATACTGCTTTAAATACTTCCCGGCATCTAATTCTAGCATCATCCCACACAAATACCTGAAGCCAATAAACAAATATATATATATATGATAAACTGCCATATATCATATGATGTCAAATGTGTTACACTCTACGATTCATTCATGTTCAGGGTGCTGATGAAGAGGCTGGATGGTTATTTGATAATGTCAAATAAATCAAAAGCACACAATTGGAGTAAAATGTTGTGACAGATGAATAAGATACTGATCCAAATAGGTCAGTGCCAGTGTTCTCCTGTGACTTGGTCTATGTTGAAATACATTTAAAGAAACTGCCTTCCATCCACCTCGGCGACAACCTTGTGATACAGAGATTCGTCAAGAAAAAAAAGGAAAGTGTTGGGCTGTGCAGATTATGCAGACAGTTGACTGTTTCACAACCCTCCCACGGAGAGGAGAGTGTACTGAACGGGAGCTTCGCTTTGATCACCTCTGTGGATTAATTGACAGTGTGTATCAGTGTGCACGTTGTATATATGGTGCATTTTTGTTTGTTTTGTTTTGGAGTCTTCATTTATCTCAAGGTTACTGCAGTAATAAGGGGGGATAACAATAACATTACAAGACAGAAAAATGCTGCACCGTCTCTATATATGAATACTAGCAAGGAAGAATACTAGTTTTTCTAATTCAATTCACAGATACAGAACCTACCGTCGTCAGCCGAGGCTTCGCTGCTGTAGCCATCATAATCAGCAGTCAGAGGGCTGTACTTCTGGCGGCTCTCCCAGCTGAAACCTCCTGCGTGTTTGACATTTGCAGCCACCTTGGCTCCTCCTCGGAGGCCTTGGGAGCGGCTGACCGCTTCCTGATACTGACCCATCAGTTCGTCCTCACTGTCTGACGATGAGCCCTGCAGGTCAGCATCAGAGTAGGCCTTGTCTGTTTGGAGTAAAGGAAGATGGGTTGGTTACTGCGGGACAGCCTGAGATGCAAAAGGTCAAGTAGATTAGCAGCATCTACTGGCCCCAATCCTCTATTACACAGAAGAGCTGCTGAATCTCTTTGTAAAAGGCTCATGGAAAAATGTCGTACGGTACAATTCCAGTGTCAGAATAGTTCTAATTCAATTCAATTCAATTTTATTTATATAGCGCTATATCATAACAGGGTTATCTCATAGCACTTGTTAATATAGAGCAAGTCCAAACCAACTCTATATGTACAGACCCAACAATTCCACCATGAGCAAGCGCTAGGCGACAGTGGCAAGGAAATACTGCCTTTTAACAGGCAGAA
>JAVQJF010018370.1:0-14200 GCA_036023855.1 Gadopsis marmoratus | reverse complement strand
CATTGCTCCTCTCCTCTCCTCTCCTCTCCTCTCCTCTCCTCTCCTCTCCTCTCCTCTCCTCTCCTCTCCTCTCCTCTCCTCTCCTCTCCTCCAATATGTTAAATTATTTCCCCCTCCCTCCTCTGGTGTTGTGCCACGTCATACATTAACAGTCACTAAAGGCCTCTTAACCTTCATGCGGTCATTCCTCCCTCACTTGCAACCTTTCCCTCTCCATCTTGTTTTTGTGAATGTGTATGTGTGCATGTTCATGTGTGTGTGCTGACTTCAAAGCAGTTTGTTTCATGAAAGAATAATGTCTAATTCCCTCCCTCTATCTTTCTCCCTGTAGGAGGTTAAACGACAATGAGATTGCCGTCCTGGAGGCTGCAGGGACATTTAAGAAGCTGCCTAACTTGAAGAAGATGTACGTATACTTTTTTGTTTAAAGGGCACTTCTCATTTATTCAGTATTTTATGGTTAGGGCTAGGATTCTTGCTGAGTTTATGTTTGTTTTTGCTTTTATTTATTCATTAAATCATGCATGCATTTGCCCAAGTCATCCTCTGAAAAGAAGGCAAAGACGACTGTACTTGGCAGTGAAGTGGGAGATGGGGATCTTGTTTATTGGAGTAGAATCTGTCTGGATCTTTCGGGACACACATTTCCTTCCAATGAGATATTTCTCGTATGCATTCTTTCCTTTGTTCTGTATATTGCTGATAGAGAAAGGAAGGAATAGCATTGCAATTACAAGATGACTGAAATGAGAACCGGGGGATGAACACAGATGGAAAAAGGTTGATGCACAGAGATAAGGGACACAAGAACACCTAGAAACTGAAAAAGAGAGAAAGGGAAGGAAAAGGGGAGAACAGTTCAAAAGAGGGCAAAAGTGAAAATTAGCAAGACACAAGTGTGGGAAGGAGGAAAAGGTGTGGCTGAAGTCAAGCAAGAGGAAGGGAGTGAGGGAGTAAGGAAGTGTGGGTGGGAGGTATGGAGGAAGCGAATATTAAATGGAAATAGAAAATGGGCCTTCGCTACAGATTTACAGTCAGTCCTTATCTACTCTAGGTTTGCGTGTCTGTGTGTGTGTGTGTGTGTGTGTGTGTGTGTGTGTGTGTGTGTAGGTGTGTGTGTGTGTGTGTGTGTGTGTGTGTGTGTGAGTGAGATAGAGAAAGACAGAGCAGAGACCAGCAGTTGATTTATTGGAGAGGAAATTGCTAACCATCTAGCAGTGTCACTGACGATATAGATTGGCTAGCACTCATTTCCATTTTCCTTCTCTCAATTCCTTCCCCCTCTTCTTCATCTCCTCCTCTCCTCACCTCACAATTTCTCTTATCCTTGCATCTGCTCTGCTGCTCTTCATTTTACTCTAAGTTTGTTGCAATCTTTTCTTTTCCTTTTTTTTTTATTTTTTAACTCTTCGTCCATCCACTTTCTGCACTGCTCCTCTCCTCTCCTTCCTCTCATCGTCCATGAAGCTGATAAGAGGAAGCACAAACCTAGCTGTGAATGAAAGCTACAGTGGTTGCGATAGCTATCATCTCAAGTTATTGTCTCTGTGGCCAAGTGTTCTCTTTTCATTTAATTTTTTTCTCATTGTGTGTGCAAGGAAGAGAAATAGCAATACTTTTCAGTTGTCTGTGACCACTTGTCTCATTTACTTTTATGTGTGTGTGTCTGTGTGTATTTGTGAGCTTTATGGGTTATAGTGGTGGTTGTAAACTGTTATAAGAATATCTGTACAAGAGGAGGACATTAAGATGAAGGAGAGAAGAGTTAGCATTTATTAGATGAAGGGACATGATTACTGCACTTAAACTTCAGAGAAGAAACCTCTGTTAGACCTCATAGGCTATCTTGCATGTTGTGTAATTATAACAAACACAGGCAGAAAAACCTAAGCATGACATCAAAGCATCAAAGGTTATTCACCACAATTTCTTTGTCCTTCCTGCAGCAACCTGAGCAACAACAAGCTGAGGGACATCCGGGACGGTGCATTTGATGGAGCGGGTGGAGTTTTGGAACTGCTGCTGACGGGGAACAAGCTAACTGGACTGCAGGGACGCATGTTCAGAGGCCTCACTGGCCTGAAAACGCTGTAAGTATTGTTTACAGTAGTGTGTGTGTGGTTAGTGGCTTGTTAAGAAAGTTAATATTGTGCTATTATGTAGGCTACATGTAACCCCACATATCTGACTGTTCTTCCCATCACTCTGTAGAATGCCAATGAATTTAAAATATGTAATAGCTTGTTTTTTTTCCTTTAACAATAAGCACTTTATTAAGAGCAAAGGAAGTGCTTCTGATGCGCGAGTGGATACATGTCAAAAACAGGAGCTATGAAATCAGCTAAAACCTAAATAAAATAAAAAACACGTGTTCATATCACATCTTTTACAGGGTCAGTCAATATGTGTCAGTCTCGTTTTTCGTGTGGCCATGTAAATAAAGGCTTTTTGACTTATTTGTGCCGTTGACTGTTTCTACTTTTGACTATTAGTGCTGTTCACTGTCTGAGTGTTTTCTTTCCTTCAAAATGGGCAACAAGTGTTGGACTTTTAACATGAACTTTTTCTAGCCCAGACTGAAAAGAGAAGACCAGGGTTTGTTTACTCACTTGCCCAGAAATCAAGACTAATGGGAGCATATTGTTGTTCCTCTAATTTGGGCACCCACCATAAATAGGCTAGCGTCCAAGTAGGGGTTACAGGATAGTGTACGAAATCACAAGCTAATGTTGTCTGTTTATGCTCAGTAATGACTAGCTAATGCTATCGTGTATATATCCGCCAGCTAATGACTCTGTAATGGCATCATGGCTGTCTCTGTATTATGTTAAGAGGCTCCTTGCTCCAGTAATAGCCTTGCCAACTAGGTTAGCCTGTCCCAGAGATTGCTAATGCTAACTAACTCAGTTAGCCTGGTCCCACATGACTGTATGTCAAAGCTAATGTCATATTACAGACTCTGTCACGGTTGTCCTATGGGGACTGGTTTGAATTTACCCCTGCTTTCTGTTTTATCTTCTGTAAATGTCATTATAAGTTATGTTCTTTTATCCTCTTTGTCTGGTCTAAGCATGAGGCTCTGGAGTGCATTAAAGACTAGATTTTAGTGTAATCTAGTCGTCCAGGTGAAACAAAATGTGCAAACAGTAACGTTTTCGCTTTCATTTGCTTTCCAGAATGCTGCGGAGCAACCAGATCAGTTGCATTGACAACAGTACATTTACGGGTCTGAGCTCAGTGCGTCTGCTGTCGCTGTATGACAACAGGATCTCCAGCATTGCCCCAGGAGCCTTCTCCACCCTGCACTCCCTGTCCACCATGTGAGACCCGACTGATGGCTGTTCTCCCTCTTTCTTTTCCTGTTGTTTTTTATGTTTTATTTTTCCCTTTATTTACCCATTATTCTTGTGTGCCACAATCTCTTCTTGTATATTTTCAAATCTGGCTGAATTTGTCAGAGTTTAGCCCTGCTGTGGGAGTTATCTAACATAAAACACCGTACACACACACACACACACCTACACACACTTGCACGCATGTTGCTCTCTGGACACTTTTCCTCACAGATGCTCTCCATCATTATCGACTAGATTGGTCTGGATCCCAGGACATTTGTTATCAAAGCTAAATATAGCTCAGCATCTGCACCCCCATGCACACACACATGGACAAACACAATAGCATCTGCAAGATTGTTTTTAGCAGGTGTGTGTGTGTGTTGGCTGGTGTTTAGTCTGTGCAGAAAAGTACAGAAACAAACTGCCATGAAGGAGTTATGTATTAACCTGCCACATAACATTATTGTTAGGAAGGAGAGAGTGGGAGGCAAAAGAGAAGTAAACGTGTGTGTGTGTGTGTGTTTTCAGACTCTCCTAACCACCCGGATGTGATGGTTGTAAATAATAGATTTTCGCAAACTCAATAAAACATTAGATTTTTACATTTTCTTTCTTACGGTGAACACACAGACATGCCAAGCCAAACAAGTCCTCTGCCTTATGTATGCAACACCTGCCTGCTGTTTGGCGTGAAAGGAAGATGGATCTTTTTTATTTTTAGAGCCTCTGTTTTTCACACGAAGTTCATTTCCTTTTCTGTTTACCTCTTCTTCTCTCATTCTCTCTCACTCCTACTATTTCTAATATCTGTCTCCATTATTAGAGCATTGTTTCCCAATAGAGTTCACCCATTTAATTAAAAGATTAACACATTGAAAAGGAAGGAAGGGATTTAGCTTAAGTCTGGTTGCCAAGCAGTGAGGTCAGTTCATTACAAGGAAATAAGGAAATAACTCGCCCCTATCTATAGAAGCACACCATTAACATTGTAGCGCAAACAGCAACCTTCAGGTTTATTAGTTCAGCAGAAACATAGTAAAGCAATATACCACTTGCACATCTCTTGACACAATTTGGAGGCACATCATCATTATTAAAGAAATGCATGTGACTTTTTATTACACTAATCGTTATGCTGCTATAATTTAATTCCCCATGTTTTCCACTTTATACATTCTTGTCTTGTCAGTAAACTCCTCATTTTGTTAAACCATGGAATGCAAAGGCACCCCTAAATCTTTTTTGTCTTTTTTTTTCTCCACGGCTTGCTGAGGATATTTTGAAAGTTATCAATGTTATCAATGTTAAATCTAGAACAGCAGTGAGCTGGGAAGAATATGTCACGGCTCCATGACCAAATCAGGGAGATTACCTATATTTTCGAATGATGCAAAGGTGCCTAAAACATTTACAGGTTTGATTAATATAATTAATTTACGTTACTTTTAGCATAGTAAATCCTTAGTTTAAGCTGCACCAGAACAGAATATGTAAAATTACATTTTATAATATGAAAAAAAGAGCAGGCTGCAACAGAAGACATCCATGATATATTTGGCCATTCATAGCCTGGATGTGCCAGCAGAGTTAAGTTGCTTAAACTTGAATATAGCGCCTATGTGCTGCTGGTGCCCCCTCCCACCCCACTCAGTATAAATATGGCATAAATATTACATGAGCAGAATTACAAAAGCAACAAAATGCAATGAGACGTAGTCAAAAAATGAATAAAATGCACAGATAACCTTTTCTCTTTTCTTTCTCTCTTTCACAATTTCTCACTCTGCCGCCTTTTCTTTTTCATTCTCCATCTCTCTTGTTCCTTACAAAATGAATAAAAATAACCGATAACCTTTTCTCTTTGCCTGTCGTTTGTTCCCTTTCCCTTGCGGCCTCTCTTTTTCTTCCATCTAAATGTAGTCATGTGTATGAGTGGCCGAAAAACAACAGTTATATCTGTGTGGTTTGCAGTGTATAATACACCATATGCTAACATTATTAATATGGCTCCTGAAATAAGTAGCTAGTGATCTCTCTCTTTTGCCTTGTGTCCCTTTTTTCTTCATGGCCCCCATCTGTAAATCTGTGTATCTTATCTGGTTTGTTTTTTCTCTCCCTCAGAATTTATGTATCAATATATTATTCATAAGGGCAAACTTCAGGGAAACATTTAGCAAACGTGCATCATTTTTGCCACAATGAATGCATTATATTGTGGGAAAATGTATGTACTGCAATTTCAATTGTGCAA
This sequence comes from Gadopsis marmoratus, assembly GCA_036023855.1. Classification (NCBI taxonomy): domain Eukaryota; kingdom Metazoa; phylum Chordata; class Actinopteri; order Centrarchiformes; family Percichthyidae; genus Gadopsis; species Gadopsis marmoratus. Next base: position 8,611 of record JAVQJF010018370.1, on the reverse strand, counting down.
CAACATGTTTAAACAGCCTCCAGTACCGGCATCCATTTCTTTTGTTTTACATTGAACATTTTGCATTGTCCCTCTTTATTTTCATAGTAACCTCCTGTCCAACCCGTATGTGTGTGATTGTCATTTGGCCTGGCTGGGTCAGTGGCTGAAGAAGACCAGGGTGGTCAGTGGAAACCCTCGATGTCAGAAACCAGCCTTCCTCAAGGAGATCCCCATCCAGGATGTGGCCACCCCGGACTTCACATGTGACGGTGAGCCTCTCTCTGTGTTACGTCCCCCTGTGGAGCCTAGGGGTAGGTGGAGACGACAACACAGCAATCAAGAATGTTGAGCCAGAGTAATGGTTAAAAAGGAAAACTAGTTTTTTCATATATCAAACGTGCTGAACAGGTCGGTGCCAAATAAACTGAAATCAATATAACAGAACCAACCCTGGCTACCTCGAAACTAAGGAGCAAACAAACAAACAAAAACTGTAGATGGCTTATCGACGGAAGCAGGTAAATCATCAAAAACAGTACAAGTAAGGTAGCACCACCCACTTGCCTAGTGAAAACAGAAGTGAAGCCCCACCTTATTTGAGTCTCCCGCTTTGAGCTCCTTTTAGTGAGGTTCCCGAAGGGCTCATAGGTCGGCCGGAGGTCGGAGGGCACCAATGGGCCGCTCACCCGGACTGCACAGGTGGACATCAATTAGAGAGGTCGCACCTGGAGAGAAGTCAGAAGGAGGAGGGAGAGAGAGAGAAAGAAAGCAGAGGGACAAAACACACCTGCCCCGGCCTGGCACATAACACACTCACTCTGCACTCACTCGGCTAAATGTTTGCTTTTGTTTTTCTTTTTGGCACAATTAACATAATTGGAAATATCATTGCTGTAGTGACTGGCCTACCAAGTTCCACAGGATGTGTAGCCAGGATTTATAATTGCTGTGGAGTGTCAGGAAAGGTCACAGCCTGAAGCCTGAAACCTGAAACCTATGACATGTGTCACTCAGCAGCCATGTGTCCTGTACAGATAGGAGCACAAGTCAAGTGATTGAAAGGTAAATTAAATGTGTATTTGCATCATGGTTACTCATCCAAATGACTAAATGCATTCTCAGTTTATCCAAAAAGACCTTTCAGAGGACTTTTCCTCAGGGAAAGTTGTTTTGTGTTTGGTTATAATGCCCAACATAACTTTTAATAAAGTGTGAATTTTGTGAGACATGGGAGGAAGGAAAATAAGACCTCAAATTACTCTAATGAAACTGAGAAATTCCTGGAAATTCCTTCTGCAGTGGAGCATTGCACTACATTTTTACATTAGGGTTTTACCCAGAGTGACCAAATGAGTTCTCTAAGTGTCTTAAGACTAAGTCCATCTTTCTACATCACCCCAAAAACATTAGGAAAACAATTGTTCTCAGGACGATTTTACTGATATCACAATAAAATCTTCTGCGGGTATGTCGGGACTTTGGGTTTGTCCTGGACTCAACTGAAGTGGGCATATCTTCAGTCCTGATTCTTGTCTTTCTGTGCCAAACTTTAACAATCCTTCCAGATCCTCATTGCAAAAACCTCCATCATCCCATGTCTTGAGCCAGCAGACACACACACACACACACACATCCTCAGTGGGCTGTTGTGAGGACAGAATGAACTACTGGCAAACAGCAGCCGCAGATGACATCAGTTTGTGGTTTCTACAGTGACGTTGCTGTTACCACGACGATGGCTGCCTATAGCGGCTTAGGCCGTCGGCTTGGCCTCCCAAGTTTGACGCCATAGACAAAGTGTCGTCTGGCTCTCCTATTACATCTTTCTTTATTTTTCCCCCTTTTTCTTTCTTTATAGCTTTACACTTTTGATCTCCCCTTTTCTCGCTCTTTCCCGCTCGTCCGGCCTCTCTCTCCTTCCTGAGTTTCTTTGAATTCATTACACTTTTCTAATTTCCTGTAGCTGTTCTGCAACCATTTACTGAAAATGAGTTTGGAAAGTAGTTAGCTGGGTTGGCTCAAGTAAGGAAACTCTAAGATGCTATCAGAGCATAATATTCATTCATGCATCTTGTGCCCGCATTTCGCGCACACACACACACACACACACACACACACACACTAATCTACCTGCAATAACATGAATTCGAATGGCTGATAACACACTCAAGCCCTTAAACTTCAGTCCTTATGAGGACCTTACATGGTTACATTAAATGTCAAATCTTATCTTTATGATAATTCCAATCTAAGAACTGAGGAGCAAAATGTATGTTAGTAGCTTTTTTTACCCTAACCCTAACCCTAACCCTAACCCTATTTATTATTATTTTAACTCATAGTCAAACACTTTTGCTTGACGATAGAAATCAAATACCTAGATCATCCACAACATCAAATCTATTGTTCTGTGGCTCAAGGCCCAACTGCCCTCAAAGATTTGAAAACATCCTGCTGACAGTCAGACTAACAAACTACCAAACAGAGGCGACATAACCTCCTGGCAGCAGTAAAATGTCCACACTCTGAAGGTGTAAATCTCAAATTGGTTCTCAAAAGAATAAAAGCAAGGAAACACACACATGCACACACACACACACACACACAACCAAGGTCCCCATGTCCAGTCTATTTATAGTAGAGTAAAATGACTGTTAAGTTGTCCAGAGGCAGCCGGGGGAAAGGTAAAGTTAATTGAATTTGTGAGAAGATATTTAGCGCACATTTAGATGTTAGTTCAATCAGCCAACTGTAGAGTGAGTCAGCCCACGGCTACTCCTCCCTGTGGACTCACGGGCTGCACACATCAGATAAGACACACACATATGCACACATATTACACACACGGGCACATAAGTGCTCATTTACTCGACATTTAGACATTAGCGCAATTAGAAACCTACAAAGTGAATGACAAAATGGCCATAGGACAGGGGGAGAAAGCTATTTAACAAACTAAATGTGCACCAAACTCAGCATGTGCATGCGCGTACACTTAATCTTAGACACGTGCATGCATATCATTGCAGCACATGGCGGCATATTGGCACAAAGGCACAACTACACAACAAAGTAAGAACATAGATGTAAAACCTGGCCTTTCTCATTCCTAATCTTTCTATCTCTCCTTCCACACACACACACACACACACAAACCCAGATTGCAGTTGTGTTATGATTGGCTTAGTGTCCAGTCTTCATTATCCGTCGTTATGGTTTTAACTCAGCTTGTTTTACATGTGGGACCACAGTTCAAGTATTTACTTCCTGCAGCACCAGATTAGAGCTGTGTGTGTTTGTCTGTCAATCAAAGAAATGGGAGACGTTTTAAGCCAAGAACGCTGTAATCCTTCTTATCTCTGAGTGTTAAATAATTACAATCGCTCAGATGTTTTTTTTCTCCATACCATGTGTTTGTGTGTGTGTGTGTGTGTGTGTGTGTGTGTGGAACGTAGTTGCATTGCACAGCCTGAACTTTCTGATAGTACAACTGTTCAGTTTGATTCATCCGTTTTTAACAGCAAGAGCAAAGGTGTCAGTTTAAAGACGCAAAACAACAGACTCTTCAATAAAGACGTTTGTCAGGAAAAAGGCTTACACTTTCAGATCAATCTGATATCTTCCATGTGTTCTACAAAAAAACAATAATTTATTTAAGGATATTCACAACAGATGACTTCAGATGTTATGACAGCTTTCATTCTGTTGCTGTATTTGCACGACTTTTAAAAGTTGTTGCAGGCGGTCCTCAACAGCTGCTCAGTGCTACTCCAGAATCATCTGAGGGTTTTTAATATCGCTGTGACCTGCCTGCAGGTCCTCAGCCAGATGTTGAAACACACCAGGGTAGGTGATTCTAGCAGTCCCTGGTCATTTGATATGTTTTATAAAGTACTCTTTAAAAGTGCTGAGTTTAGTGGAATTGACCAAATGCAACACTTACACTTACTCTTTTCCCTCCTTCCCATGGACTGTCTCATTTCCTCCTCCCTTCTCCCTCTCACTGTTGCTCTTTGTCTCTCTCTCATCTCTGTCCATTTATGCATGTCCTTCTCTGTATCCTTCTTTTCCTCCTCCCCTTTTTCTTTGCCTCCCCTTAATATCCCACTCTCTCTTTCCCCCCTCTCTCCTCAGGTGCTGAGGATAATGGTTGTCTTCCTGCGTCTGGTTGTCCTGACGCCTGCACATGCTCAGACGGCGTGGTGCGATGCAGCAACAGAGGGCTGCACTCTCTGCCCAAGGGCATCCCCAAGGACACCACGGAGCTGTGAGTCACGCGTACATGCACACATACACGCAGACAAAGAAACTCAAACGCAAGGGTACACACGTTCACTTTTGTTCCAATACACAGACACACAAAAGCCAATGAACATACATGCAGACATTTACATGCACACAAACCGAAATGGGCATTTTTGCCAATGCTTACTCTCCAATAACATGCAAAGTCACAACCAAACACATAAACACATAGTCACACATCGCTGCAGTGCAATATTGATGCAGTAGTTTGCCCTCTGCGGCTTCAGGACCCAGCAAACCGTTTAGGGAACACACACACACACACTCTCTCTCTCTTTCTTTCTTATTGTGTGACTTGATGGGTTTATGACTGCCGCAGGTACTTGTGTGTTTATTTGTTTGTTTCGATGTTGATGTCATAAATCCATGACTCACTGCAGACATTTAAATCCACATCGCACAGTCAAATATTGTCTAATACGTCATATTGCCAGGCAAAGAGTGCCAGAACAGTTACCGACAGCTGAGAGAGGATACCAGAAAGTGTCCTTGGGTTATTTTCTTAAACATATTTCAACATTTGCTTTTAATAAATATAACATAATAAAATAGTTATAATGCCAAAGATGCCTCTCAAGAAGCCAAGGTCCACATTTACATTTAAAAGCGTCGGCATGGCAGTGAGGGTTTTAACAAACGTTTGTGTGGTACAATAATGTGATGTGCTACATAGAGGAGAGACACTGACAAGAGAAAAACTGAATATTCTTGTATGTGTAATTATCTAAAACTGTTATTAATACCTGTTATTTGCCTCATGATTTTGCTGTATTTTACAGCTGCTACATCTTGTAACCTGTTTTGTCTTGGCATTAATTCTGAGCTAGTAGTGACTGTCTGTGACATCTGTGTCTGTAATGATAGTAATTGTTAGAAGTGTTGCAGGATGAAACAGGGGTGAAACAATGTTAATAGGGATTAGGAAAATTAGAAAAGAGTAGGATCAAAATCTCTCATAGGGAAGGTGAACAAATGCACACACACACACACACACACACAAACCCCTCTTGCTGTGAAATAAGCCTGCTCTGCGGGGTCAATAGCAGTGATTAGGTATTGATCAGGCTGAAGAAGACACTCCATCATACTGTCCACATGACCTACTTATGACCTGAGAGAGGCCAACGGATATGTGTGTGTGTGCTGGAGTGTATTATATATTTGTTAACTTGTTTCTCACACACTCAAACAGAGGGATCAGTAGGTGAATATTGTGTTTTTCAGTGGCAGGTTCACACTCGTAATTTTCACACTTGTAATCTTGTCCTGTCTTGATTGGCTGCCTGCTGAGTTCAGAAGGATAATCTTATACAGTCATTTACTTAGTCAGTAAATTTAACAGTTTTTAGAATCCTACCTGTACATCAGTGTACAAGGTAACTTGCGATGAAAACAAAAGTGTCAAAAAGCATAATTTACTTTACAAACAGGTCTTGTCTGGTGTCATATACAGCACATGGCCGCCTATATTTGTGTACAGAGATTTGAGTCCCCTGTTTTTGGCCTCTCCCTGTAATTTAAAAATGAAATCTTGGACTTGTCTAACAAATGTTCACCGTTGCTGAATAGACCTTCATTTTTAGAAATACACGTATTCACTTTTTCGACAAGAGTTAGAAGAAAACATACCACTTATGTCTGTTTGGAAATATGGAGCTATAGTCGGAGGAAATTAGCTTAGTTTAGCATAAAGACTGTAAGCAGGGGGAAACAGCTATCCTGGATCTGTCAACAATCCCAAACTCATACCTCAGTCCTCCAATCTGCCTTTCACGCTCTTTAATGTTATAGAAGTTGCAAAACCAAAACGGCTATATTGCCATTTATTCACCCCTATAGTCTTATGTTTGTGTATAACTATATATAAATATTTATATATATGTAATACATACTGAGTTAACTGTGTACCTTTCCTTGCAGTTACCTGGAGGGTAATATGCTGACATCTGTGCCCAAGGAGTTGGCAGCCCTGAAGCAGCTGTCACTGGTGTATGTACCACCCGTATAACCTTGAAGAGAATACACACGCCCGTGTGCAGACAGTTTAGAAACATGCATACATGCAGTATGCTCTGTGTCTATTTGTCTGTGTGCATTTACTGTATGCTTGTGTCTACACAGGGATCTGAGCAACAACAGCATCAGCACATTGGCCTCATACACCTTCAGCAACATGACTCAACTAGCCACACTGTAAGTTACCATGGCAATACACACACCTAGTCATGCGCATACACACATACCTGCCATATTGGGTTATATATGGGATGTGTGTGCGTGTGTAAAGTTAAAAACCTCTAGATAAATCAATGTTTTCTTCTCTTAAGTTTGATTATTATTCTCTCCTCCCGCTTTCTTCATATTTTCCTGCTTCTTCTTTTCTGTCCCATTTCTTGTCTTCATCTTTCTCCCCCCCTTTTCATTTTGTCTTTCTTGCTTACCGTCTTTCTTACTTCTTCCTTTCTAGCTCTTCCTCCTTTTACCCCAAATACCGATTCACTCCCCACCCCCTCTGTCTCATTTAAAGCTTCTCTTGTATCTTCTTCTCTTGCCGTCTTCTTCTTTCATCTCTTTGCTAATGAACATGTAGTATACTGCTGCCCTATCCTCCTATTGCTTTCTAAAAGTTCTCAAACCTGTCCTTCCACTCACCCTAACCCACTCACTCAATTAACCTTTAAATTATAATCTGCTTTAGCTATTCTTAAATTCTCCTCTCTTCGACTCTTTACTTCCATTCTATCTTGCACACAAATTCCTGTTGGAGTGATCATATGTTTGTCTCTTTTTTGCCTTTTGCTTATCTATCTCATCAATTACATGGATTTTACATACATTTACAGTAGTTTGTGTGTCCAGGAAAAGTTGGCTGTGCACACTTGCTCTTTTCCAGCAATGTCCTGTTTCATATGTCATAGAGCTGCAGTCTTTCAGGCCTGGGAGCTGCCCAGTGCGACCACAGACTTCTACTGTTAGCCCCCAGATAGCATCAGTGGAACGCTTTCTCAGTTAAATGCCTTGTTCAGGCACACCTTGCCAAGAGTTGAAGAGGTGGAGGTAGACGAGAGTGCTTCGCCTTTCACTTTCCACATCAGATTTTTATAATCTGCTGATTTATTGGCTGTCATGCTGCTTTCTCTAGCTTCTACGTCAGTTGTTAACCTGATGAGAAAGCTTTTGTTTTGTTTCTCCCCTTTCCTCTGAGGCACCTTTACGCCGCTTAATAATTGGTAATTATGATTAGGCATCACTTCATTGTACAGCGTAATGAGCCAAAACCACTGAGAACCAATGTTCCAGGCTATTCTCTTAAAGATACATATCAGACAGCAACAGACAGTCTTTTACACAAGGATCATTATTGGGCACCGTGTTTACTTATATTAAAATAATGATAGCACTCTGAAACAGCCAACTTTATCTCATTTGACCCTGATCAGAATTCTGACCTTGAATTTTTGTCCCCTATACTTTACTTTCATTCATTTCTAAGTGTAATTTCTGGTCCATTAGCAGTTTTAAAAGAGAAAAGCTGTGGTGTGGGAGTTTGACATCCCATAATACTCAGCTTTGACTCTGGCAGCTTTTCACCTGTACCTATTTTTTCTTCTTCATTTGAAATGTGGCCTGCTTGTTTATTTCCCCTTGTTTAACCTAGAGTGTACTAAGTTATTTTAACACCAAATCTGCTGTGTCACCTCTCATGTCTTTAATTCATCAAGTCATTCATTTTTATGTATTCAGGGATGTAGTCTGAAACTGAAACTAAGTCTTGTGACCTTGTCCATGTCCTTTGCCTTCCAGCATCCTGAGCTATAACCAGATTCGCTGCATCCCTGTTCATGCCTTCGACGGGCTCAAGTCACTTCGCCTGCTGTGAGTAGCAAGCTTCATCTTCTAGTGCCGCAGTGGATTCAATATTCAACACTCCCCTTTGCTAGTTATAGCACTGAGCTAAATCAAAGTTTAATCACTCCCCTGGTGCCGGGCCGAGAGCCACGTTAAGATCAAGTCACAAAATGAGTCACAGCCACCCAATTATTTGTTGTTTCAGGGTACTAAAAAAGATAAAAGTGACGATCTCTCATCCCCTCTTTAATACTCCCTCCCTATCTGCATGCTTTGGCCTCTCTCTCCCCTTGTGTCCCTTTACTCTGTGTCTCCTCCATCCATTCTCTCCTCCTTCTCTCTCTCTCTCTCTCTCCCTCTCTCTCTCTCTCCCCGCCCAATGTTGTGTTTGATGAATCGACCTTCAGCCTCTGTTTCTCTCAGTCATCTATCTGGTTGTCCACCCTCTGTCTCACAAACCCACACACACAATGTG
>JAVQJF010018359.1:0-15491 GCA_036023855.1 Gadopsis marmoratus | reverse complement strand
GAATGGGGAAGAAATGTGATTTAAGTGACTTTGAACGTGGCATGGTTGTTGGTGCCAGACGGGCATTTCAGAAACTGCTGATCTACTGGGAGTTTCACACTCAACCATCTCTAGGGTTTACAGAGAATGGTCCGAAAAAGAGAGAATATCCAGTGAGGAGGAGTTTCTCTGGGCCAAAATGCCTTGTTGATGCCAGAGGTCAGAGCAGAATGGCCAGACTGGTTCAAGATGATAGAAAGGCTGGTGGTGGTGTAATAGTGTGGGGGATATTTTCTTGGTATGCTTTGGGCCCCTTAGTACCAATTGAGCATCGTTTAAACGCCACAGCCTACCTGAGTATTGTTGCTGACCATGTCCATCCCTTTATAACTACAGTGTAACCATCTTCTGACGGCTACTTCCAGCAGGATAACGCGCCACGTCACAAAGCTCAAATCATCTCCAACTGGTTTGTTGAACATGACAATGAGTTCACTGTAATCAAAAGGCCTCCACAGTCACCAGAACCAGATTCACTCCAATAGAGAGGGCACCTTTGGAATGTGGTGGAACGAGAGATTCGCATCATGGATGTGCAGCCCACAAATCTGCAGCAACTGAGTGATGCCATCATGTCAATATGGACCAAAATCTCTGAGGACTGTTTCCAGCACCTTGTTGATTCTATGCCACGAAGAATTAAGGCAGTTCTGAAGGTAAAAGGGGGTCCAACCCAATACTAGCAAGGTGTACCTAATAAAGTGGCCGGTGAGTGTATTTCTAAGAGGCTCAAACATGGAATTCTCACGTCATCCATCTAGAAGCCTCTGATCGCTCCCTACATACATAAAACGGTGTGAAGCACTGGGCAGCTCTCAGATATTGCACTACATCACACCTTGAGCTTTCAAAATGGGGAAAAGCAACAGCAGCTTTCTGGCAAAGGCACAGTCATTCTCCCTAAAACAAAAAAACTAAACGTCAGCAAAGTCTAATAGTCAAAATACTTATCGTTACCGTTGCTTTCCTTTAGCAGAAATGAAACAGAAGTGACGAGGGATTTGTTTTGACTCGGCACATAAAGGCAGGAAAACCGTACTTTTGCCAAAAACATCCTTGTTTTTGTTCCCCTTATAAACACTTTAAAAGATGTCAGTCTTGATCACGGTGATACATTTAAGACAACTACACAACCATTGTAAAAAATTTTCCTTTGATAGACCACGATTACTTATTGTGTAACAAGAGGAGTAATCACAGCGGACTTATTCTGGCCATGTTCATATTGACCTCATGATTTTCTCTTAAAAAAAAAACAGGAAACTATTATAAAGTTATAAAGAGGGCAGAGAAACAGACAGATTCAGGTCTGAACCATACATTAAACATACGTTTACTGAAGGTAAATCTTAATCAAATGCTAAAGTTAGTGTTAAAGCAAGGTTAGAAGACAGACAAGTCCCAGTACACTATTCCCCAAAGGCATCCTGCTGCTAATGGAAGTGAAGCTTCAGTTATTGAAACAAAGTTACAGAAAATTTGATGTTTCATCTTTGGTGTGTGTCAAAACGACTGCTTTTTGGTGAACAAGTGGCGTTGATGGGATATTGTGTGTTTTCCGTAAGGGTCGACGAAGTTCACACGTCAGAACGTGACCGAAACAAACTGGGAAATACCAGAAAGGTTTGGATCGCTTTGGGTTACAAATCAGCTGTTCAGATGCTTTTGGTGGTTGATGAGATGAAACAAAACTGGTCACGAGATCAAAGGTGCTTGCTTCCGTAAAAGCTTACGGTTTGGATGTATTACTTTATATAACCTCCAATAAAACTGCAAGTTAGCTCTGGACAATAAGACTCTCAGCTGAGTCGAGTGATGTGCATCAGTTATAGTTAGCGCAGCTCTAAACTGGTGGTTTAAACCTTTAAAGGTGTGATGACAAAGTCAGAAGGCACCTCAAAAGTATTGATTGGTCATAAAATCCAGTTAAAAATGGGAACAGAAATATACTTGGACACTTTAAAAGCAAAGAAAACCTTCCTCACAGAGCCTCATTAAAAACATGCAAGTTCTATTAAAAATTATGTATATTAAAAATATATTATTTTGACAGTCCCTCCTGTTTTTCTATTGGCTGCTGTGGTGAAGAAAATACTGATATTATTAAAGACACAATGCTACTCCCAGAATCTAGATTTTCCTGAAGAAGTTGTAAGAAAGTAAATGTTAATGAGTACAGAGGCACTTGTGTGTGACTTCAGTGTCAGTCTGTCTTTCAGGAGTTGCATTGATCACCGTCGACCTTTAAGGGTTTAATGCCAGATTATGAAACCACGACAAAACTGATGTGACGTTTTAAACCTGGATTGAAGCTTCCAGCGCTTTGACCCTCACTTTTTCTGAGAAACCGTGCAACTGAAAGGACAAGATGAGGCAAATCATGTCAGCTTTGTCAAATTCTTGATTTAGATTAAATTCTTACTTTGTTTTGGTCTGTACATGGCGTTTCCCCTCCTCTCATGCTCTTTGGAGTGAAGCCTTTCAAGTTTATGTCTTCTATCGGGTGCCTATTTCTTTTTTCAGTGTACAAAAGTCACTCAAATTGAATCAAAAGACACATTTTTATGCCACAAAATCAATAAAATGGAGTTGAATTATTATATTATAATTAACGCCATCCCTTACTTGCAACGCTTAATATAAATTTTGAATACATTTTAACGCATTTGTGGAAAGCGTATATACATTTTGTCCACCTCGTGTTTCTATCACGACAAATGATAAACTAGAATCCTGCACAGAGAAGCTTAACTCCTCCTCTCCTGATGGTGGTTCTTCTGTCCCACTGTAAATAAACCATGTATATATCCTTGCCACTGTCGCATAGTGCTTGCTCATGGTGGAATTGTTGGGTCTGTAGATATAGAGTTGGCTTGAACTTGCTCTATGTTTACAAGTGCTATGAGATAACTTTGTTATATAGTATATATAGTTGATATAGCGCTATATAAATAAAATTTGATTTGATTTGATTTGATTTGAAGGACCATTAGAGATGAGAACTGTTCGAAAATCATTTTTAAATGTTAAATGCCCTACTTTTTACATGTCCTCAGATGGCAGCCGGGGCCTTTATTTTCCTGAGCTGCAGAAGCTACCAGGCCTTTATCTGAAGCAGGTTTGTATTAGAGGCAGGCCTTTGTTTCTAATTCCCTCTGTTTGATGAGTAGAATTGATCATATTTTTGTACGAAGCCGCGTTTTGATCCGCTTCTGTTTGCCCTGTTAAAATTACTACATCCCACTGCTAGTCAACACTTCCTGTATTAGTTTCAAATTAAAAACCTTCTAGCGTTTCAGTGGACAGTGGACGTGAAAAGTCTGTCCACTAAAAGTGCTTGTTTTTGCCACTGACTCTGGCACAGATTGTTATTCTAAGTGTCTGACAACATTATGGACGGCATTCTTTACAGAGACAGACCGTGTTGTTAAAGCGTAAGAGCCTTTTCTGTTTAACCAGAAACAGAAAGTCTCCCTCTGAAATCTCACAATAGGGGAGTAGTTTGTTGCCGGAAGTTGACTGTGTTTCTGGTTAAACAAATAGGATCTTAATATTATTGGACCTATTAGTCATTTTGACCCCAAAATATATAAAAATAAAAATAGGGCCCAGATTAAAAAATACTGGAATTACCGGCAGGCCTTTAGAACCTTTGCTGAAGAGCCATATCATATAGTCCTGCTTTAACAGACCAAAGTATAGCCCTATGTAGACCTCTTTAACAGTGATTAAAATTGCTATAATAACATAAAAGCTAAAAAAGACACATAGCAGCTTTATACTGTGAATTTAGGGATGCTGAATTTACATTAAAGGATGTCTGTCTCTTTTCAAAAGGTCTGAATTTCAGGTTTCACGTTGTCCAATTATTTCTACGAGTGTGTTATTCATAAACATATTTGTTAGCTGGGACTTGTTTGGGTAAGTTGCAGCATTAACCATATTAGGTGAGCGTGTTGCAGGATCACGTGTCCAGCGATGGCCGACTCCAGGCAGGTGATCCTGTTGTCGGCTTGTCAGCTTGGAGGCAGGTGATCCTCCAAGCTGATCCTGTTGTCTTTTACGACAAAGCACAAAACGAACAACAGCCGACACGCAATTACCTGTTTGCCTTATCGATCACCCATCGGTCAAGGAAAGCCAACTCTATATGCTGTTGATCACAAGCAGGGAGTTCATGGACATTTATTACGGTACGGCGATCGATGGGGGATCATGCGGACCAGCCTCCAACATCAGCCGCAGAGAAACAAATATGGCCTCGCTCACACATCTCTCAGCACAGCACTGACAGGCTCATAAAATCCCACTGATGCCCTCCTGCCCGGGAGAATGGATTCATCCAAAGGAGGAAAGAATTAAGATTAATGGCTTTTTGTGCTCTGCCACAGTTTGCAATTGTCTTTGTGAGGGGAGACTGTTTGCAGCCTGGCAATGAAATATATGCAAATGTGACCTGGAAGTGCATAAATGGGTGCTCACAGGATGATTTTGTGCCTGTTGAAAGTCTCGGTAAGCATAAAAAGCAGAGTACAGGCTGAAACAAGAAAGTGTTAAGAATTAAGGCAAAGTGCATCAGAAGCCACAAATAAGGGTTGGGTTTTGTTTTTTTAACACTAATTTCTCGTGCAAATCAGCAGGCGCACTTCCCTTCTTTTAACTCTTGGGGGGGCTCATGCGCTGACCCAAACAGGAGGGTGGAGCTAAGATAGCTCCAGGCAGCGGGTTTTGAGAGAAGAAGGGACAGACATGAGTCACCTGCAGACAGCCTGCACTGCTCTGCTAAAGTCAAGTCTTTCTCAGTGCTGTTTCATGTCCTGAACACCAGCGTGACATTTCAAAAGATTCAACCGTGCACATCCTGCAGACTCGAGACAACACTGAGGTTCTGTGCTGAGAGGAGGACGGTGGAAATAAGCAGTGAAGAGAACATCTGTTGCATGATGGCCAAGGTCGGCCAAGGTCACAGCTGAGGTGGTTGTTCTGGCAGTGCGGCTGTGTGAAGAAGAAACCATCCAGTCACGAGGTTTCTTCAGTAAGTTACATTGTTACTGAACCTTTACGTCCTGTGCGCGCAATGGAAAATTACAAGACTAAATATTAACGGGATGCAGGACACACAGCTGACCAGCAAAAACAAACAGCTAAAGAGAGAACACGTGATTGGAGGATTTCTCCGCTTCTTTTTCACATCCATTAAATATATCATTCATGTAAAAAAAAAAATCCTCCTCCAAATACATCCCAGGTAAGGTGTGCTTTTCAAAACATTAAGTTCCATGAAATGCAAGAAAAGTAAGGAAAAAGAAAGTCATTTAACTCTCAAAGAAAAAAAAGACATCTCCTCGAAAGCTTACTTATGACAAACTGCCAAAAAACGAGTCAACGGGATGCAGCAGCAAAACTTGGTGTTCCTCAGGCTGCAGGAAGTGCTACGCCAAGTGCAGTAATATTCTTATACAATTAGGTGGTAATCTGCCATAGAAATAACGAAAAAGATTTGAATCCAGACCGAGGTTCCACTGTATCTGGCTCAGGTCCTGCAGCTTATTAACTCTTGGTGAAACCAAATGAACCATTACACTCCAGAAACAGGACGAGAGAAAGGGAATACTTTTCAAGCAACGCTGTGCGTTCAACCCGGGGAACTACTGCGTTTTTTTAAGCTGACATTTGAGACATTTTACTCTAAAAACAAACTTGTTAGTACTCTCTGCTGGACAAACTGTGTCATGGCGACACTGTACCTAAATGACCTGAAACGTATCTTTGTCTTTTCTGTACTGCAATTATACCCTTTTACACACAGCACATCGTAACATGGCCATAGGTCTGTGGACAGCTCTGCCCACACACTTTGCGATGGCTGTTAATTCCAATGAAGGGACACCTTATTGCTACAACATACAGTAATATTTTAGACAATAGTGTTCTTCCAGCCAACAGTTTGGGACCCTCTCCTGTTTCAACATGAGACTGCCCTCGTGAACAAAGCCGGATCCATAAAGAAATGGTTTTCCCAGTTTGGTGTAGAAGAACTAGACCAGCCTGCACCAAGCCCCGACCTCAACCCCCGCCCAACATTTTTAGGATGAACTGGGGGCGCCAGGCCTCGTAGGAACTCACTTGTGCTCCCTCTTGTGGTTGAATGTGAGCAAAATCCCTGCAGTCAGGTTCCAAAGTCTGGTGGAAAGCCTGGAACCGGAGGAGTGGAGGCTGCAGCTTGATGCCCATGACATGTGCAGGTGTCTACATACCTTTGGCCAGGACAAACTTGCCCGTGCTGTCTGGTGGACAAACTATGGCAACACCGTTTCTAAACTACCTCACAGAAACCTTTGGCATTTCTGAATGGAAAACTGACATTCCTCGTTACATATCGGCCGACATAAACGCAGATACGGATATATCAGCTGAACTCAGCCAGTCGGGCAGGCTCTAATGTGTGCTCGCATATATACACATTATAGCACAGAATATAAAGCCTGTAGATGCATGCACATAGCTATTCATGCACACTGTGTGTACACAGACGCATACAGCTCAAACTTCAGGAGATAAAAGCACAAAGATGGGAAGGACAAGGCGAGCACCGACTCTGTTTGTCCCAGAGAACATTTCAAGGACAAACCTGTTGATGTGAGCTGCAGCAAGACAGACAAGGCGCTGAGCGGAGCGCGAGACATACAACTAAACGAGTCGACAAATGACCGGGTCTCGGGGAAGTGTGAGGAGAGACGATGCATTATACTGTGATGGCTGAAAAAGAGGCTGTAGTGCGTTGAGAGTTGTAGGGCGTCCGGTGCTCCAACGGCAGAGGGAGGGAAATAAAAGGGAGGGGTGGAGGGAGGGAAACAGAGAGGAGGGAGAGAGAATGAGAGGATAAATCCTCACTACATAATGATTAGAGCTCACAAGCCCTTCCTGTGACACGGAGTGTAGGAATCAGGATTACAGCCAGCCAGCGAAGCCAGAGTGGATGCTCTGCTGATGGGGGAAGGAGGGGCACAGGTGGGGGGAGAAAAAAGAAAAAGACGAGCAGGACAACAAGTGCAGTTAACTGAAGACCAGAACAAACGAGGTGTGTTTCAAGGGGAGGCAGGGGGCAGATCCAAGCTAAAAAAAAGATATTACAGAAGATACAAACTCCAGCGGCTGACACGCATCTGTCCCCCTGCCCCGGCCATCTGTCGCCGGCCGCAGACATCCTCGTCACGGGCAGCAGGATCACTTCTCCGAGTCTTATATTGATGGAGCGGCAACAAGAGCGCCACTTGCACCAGAGGAGGGCGAAGAAGGGAGGCTGGGAAATGAAGACGAGGGTCACCCTGCAGAATCTGTGATGGATGGGACTCACAGCGTGGACAGGTGTCTCGGCCAAAGATGGAGTACATCTGTGTCTTTCTGAACTGGGCAGTGACGGCGAAGGACACGGCTGCGTGCTGAGGATTTGCTTTGCGCCGATATATAATGTGGTGTAAGTTTCTGGCAGCTTATCGATGCTTTTCTGAAGTCTCATTCTCCAGCTAAGAGAGGAATTATCCATCCCCCACCCCAGAGGTGAGCAGCTGCTGGAAGACCTTAGGAAAGGCAACTGCTTTACACACAAATATGCACGCTCACCGGTTGCTCCTCAAAGCATTCTGGGACACCTCAGCTGAAAACCCTCTCCCGAGGTAGCTGTCTCGACGTCAACTCGAACCTGGAACATTTTGCTAAGAGCACAGGTGCACCTGTGGACAGCCACATTTGTTTTGTTCCTCCTTTTCCTCCTCCTCCGGCACCTGCTCACTTCGATCTCCCTCCATCACTCTGTCCACCCTCCTCCTCCCTTCCCCCCTCTCTACCAGCGAGCGATAATGTGACCTTCTGCCAAAGTGCTGGAAACCATGCCACCATCGCAACGGGCTCCTCTGTTGCTGCCACTGAAATAGACTCAAACAAGTGCAGGGAGAGGAAGAGGGAGGGAGGAGGGAGAGGACGGAGGAGGGAGAGGAAGAGCGGAAGAGGGCCAAAGGGGAGAGAAGGAAGGAAGAGAAAGGAGAGAAGGGGGGAAAAAACTCGGGAACAGGACAGCTGAAGCTGCAGACACAGGATGAGTGGTGACGAGCCAGGGCTGGATGAGGATTGCCAACACAGGTAACTGATCACCTTCATCTGCCACTAAACGCAATCATCACTTCACTGATCACAACATGTGTCCGTCTGTTTAAGGTTAAACGCAGAATTTGCCCCGAAACGCTCTTTTTTATCCACTTTAAAAGTGTGACCAAGAATGCAAATGCTTTCTCCTTCTGTTTATTGCGTTTGGAGATGTGTTGTAGTTTTTAAGTAGCACCCCTCCTCCTCCTCCTCCTCCTCCCCCTCCTACCTGCTTCTTCTTCTTCTAACTGTCAATAGAGGAATTATCAGAGTGCAGAGGATCAGATCAAAAGCAGCCCTCGACAGGATCCTTGTCGGGGGATCAGACAGCACGTTGCGTTTGGCTTTGGTGCCTGTTGTAGGTGTTGTGGTGGCTGTAACTGTTGCTTTAACTCGCTGAGCTGCCGGGGGGGATTAAGCAGAGCGGATCAATGCGTCATTGTAAACAGTCCGAGCAGCTGAGTGGGGCTTTGATACCTGCCTGCCGGACCCGGGATGCTGCTGCTGCTGCTGCATGGGAAATTGAGCTGCTACTGAAGAGCGACTTTTTCAGGATGCGAGAGAATGAGGGGGTTCCTGTAATTACTGAAGGACCCGTTCTGGCACCGTGGCTCCATGAATACAGAGCAGGTCTTCTGTTTTTTTTGTGGGTTTTTTTGAGTCGTGAGAATGAGACCAGAATTGGCAAACCGAAAAGCTCAGCTCTGACTGGGAGCCGCTCACAGGAAGACTGAAAGTCACTGACACGTCACACACATGTAGAGCAGATAAACTAAAAAGGAAAGATGAACAAGACAAGAGTCACACCGATGGCTCGGTAGCGGCGTACGACCCTTTTTACGCGAACCCAGAGAGAAACAGTCACGCACAAGGCAATAAATAAAAAGATAATAGAAAACGAGAGCAGCAGAGCAGGACAAGAACAGAGCCGTATTGTATTTAAACACTGCCACGAGATCACCTAAATCATCGGCGACAAAGTGCAAGAATGTATAGCAGCTGCTTGTCAGCACTGTGTTTCCTGATTACAAAGTGCCAAGACACGTCTGCGCCAGCGGCTAAACACACAGGGAGGAAGGAGGAAGTCATCCATAACAACGGATCAGATTGTCCCTAACAGACTGAATAACTTGTCCCTTTATCTCAGAGCAGCAGATCATTCTGTCGTGGCCCGTCGTGCTTAAACATATTGGAGAGGAATTATCGTGAAAGTGGCTTTAACGACAGCGAGGTCACGCGTCAGAGGAAGGTATAGGCGTTGACTGAAGGTGCATTTGATTGGTTTAAAGCAGAGAGTGATGCAGCGAGACAAGGATGCCACTGGGACCTGTCCTGTAGAGGAGACACGAGTTCGGGCTTTTCAAGAACTGAGCCCATCGCTTTGGCCAGAGTCCAGGATTTCACTTAAAGGTTCTCGGCAGATAAACAAATTGTCTCGCCTTCCTCTATAGTGGTATCCAGCCATGCAGCCGGCGCAGGAGAAGCACATTTGATCTATGACGCCGGCTCCTGATGTCTGACTTGTTTTACAATAATCACTGCAGGGAAGGTTCTGATGTACCCGACTCATTTCAATGTGTCCGCTCACACAAATTACAAAAATGTTTTTATTTCACTCAGAACAGTGCTTCCCAGCCTAGGGCTTGGCACCCCGAAAAAAAGGCTCGCGAGATCAATCTGAGGGGTCACGAGATGACTGACAAGACAGGAAGAAAGAAAGCAAAACTAAATTTTACATAATATACGTAGAATGCCTTTTTTTGGTGTGAAATATTTGAAACGCAACCTGTGCCGTAAGTAGACTTCGCTGTAAAGGGTCACAAACCAAAATGGTTGGAAACCGCTGCAGAACCTTTTGGTTTGTGACCCGTTCAGAGGCAGCAAAGTCTCCTTGCTGCTCCTCGTCACGGGTTGCGTATGTCTGGTGTTTGCATCGCAGACGGATTCATTTGAATGACTGTTGGAGGCCTAGAGAGGTCAAATTAGTTAGTGATTCCTAAGAAAAACTAAAAATGGGACAAAAAATCTGAAAAAAAAAACACAACAATATTTATTTTCCTAATAACCCTAAGTTGCATTTGCTTCAGAGCTGTGAGCAAAGAGTGATGTTCCCTTCAGTTTAAAAGTTTCTATAAACCTGAAGAGGTAGAGCTCTCCAAATATTTGGGAAGAATGTAGGTGGGGAAAACAGTTGTGACTAGCAGAATATTCTTCTTCTTCTTTTTTCCCCATTTCTTATTAAATCATGTCACAAACCCAAGGATGGGAACCAGCACTGAATAACCATGGAGATAACTTCGGCCAAGTTTTGAGATTTCTGCTTCCACCCCAATAAAGTGGAGGTGGATGGAAATTAATTGTGGTACTTCGCAGTAAAAAAAAGGATTTTTTTCCACTGGTATGTCACTTCAATAGTTTGGTTGTAAAACAAGCCAGACATCAGCAGTTAGAGTCTTTAGACATCCCTTATTGGTTATAAATTTGGCAAAATGATCCGTCCCACAGGTAGGGGTTTAACTCTGCACAGATAAAATACGATTCTGCTCCGCTGGCGTCACCTGAGAATGAATGAGAGTGCAGAAAGAGACGGTGCGGCACCAGTTAGGCAGGTGAAAAATGGCTGTTCATTAAGTCATGCCAACCATAGCCTAGTTTCAGTAATTGGATGTACTGGTGTGTATGTGACTGCAATATGAACAAGGCAACATGTGACAGGAGGAACTGATTGTCACGCACGCTGTCGCACAGGTAACACACCACGATGGAGGAATCTGCTCCTGTACATCAGGCTGAGGGAGGAGCCTGATCAATAACAGCTGATTGGTTTGTTTTAAAGAGATGCTCTCCTCCCCACCGCGATCACACGCATGCAAGTAGAGCTGCAACCGTTAGTTGTTTAAGTTACTGTTCAAGCAAAAAAATCTAAAACCTGTAGAGTTCCAGTGTCCTCAAATGTGAAGATATGCCACCTTTCCTGGTCTTACGTGATAATAAATTCAATACTTTTGGGATTTGGCCATTTATCGGACAAACCAACACATTAGATGAGGTCATCACATATTGTGACCAAACGATTAATCGCTTGAGAAAATAATCTGCAGATTATTAGATGCAGGCCAACTCGTGGACATAATACACTCACAGAGGACGTGAGGACCGGACTACATGTCAAAAATATTCAGTAAGTGTCCTTACTGTGAAGGTTGAAAACCAGATTGGTTCTAGCAAAGGTAGACTGACAAGAGCCCTCTCACTGGGAGTTTCATGACTGTCGATGTTTTCTGGTCACATGCTCTTCCAAGCAGCAGTCACGACTAATCCAACAATCCAGTTACGTCTGACGTGTTTAAAGGCCAGTTCAGACCAAAGATTTGCGATGAGGTAAAAACCGTTTTAGAACGTCGCAGGGGAAAGTTTCAGCGGTGTGATCTGACCCGTCCTCAGCTCGACTCCTGCCGGCTGATGGCATCAACCGAGACCCGGCTTGTCAAGTCACCAGCTGCTGGTTTTAAAGCAAAAAGGTTGTTGTTTCAGCTCACAGAGAAGTCAGCCGGCCATCTCTCACCTCTCGTTTTTTTTATGTTGCGCCATTTCATCAATACTACAAATTAGGTAACTCTCTCTCACTGTCCTCATTCATGTTTCAAAGATGCTGCAGATTACATCCAGATACTAAAAAAGCCGAGAACGGGAAGTACAGAGAGCCGATGATACGTTTCAGAACGTAGCTGCAAGTTTCAACTCGTCTCTTCTGAACTGGACTCAAGACATGCATCAGTTAGTTTGTCTTGTAGGATTAATAGTCTTGTGAATAGACAAACCTTCCAAACCGCATTGAGCAGCTGTGATCAACTAACTTTACAAAAGCTTCTGCCCGACATCCAGCCACCTTTAGTCTTAGCATTAATGCTTGACTGATAAAAGTTGTTGAGCGAGTGCAGAACAAAACCACGTCATCACCAGACAGGCCAAAAGTAAAAGAAAAATTACAAAGTAGACTTTTTATGGACTGCCATTCAAAGGTCCCGAGGCAACATCCTTTAAAATGATTCCTCTTTCTAGGATTTGTTTTTGGAAACTGACAGCCGGCTCTGTTGTTGCATGTGAGGCTGTAGATTCTTTGCGTGCGTTTGCAGCTCGCAGACCGCAACGACCTCTGGGTTTGTATCTCAGGGTTAGCGGCTGCTTTGTCAGCTGTCCAGCTTTTCCACAAAACACTTCGAGCTGATCTGCTTAATCAATTGTTAAAAGACAAGAGCTCACGCCATCTTCACCGTCTCTGCCGGCAGAGAGGAGAGGGGGAAAGAGGGGGAGGAGGCTGACAGGACACAGGAAAGACTAAAAGGTGCAGGATGAGGATTGGGGGGAATTCGCCAAAGTGTTTCAAATGGATATTGCACTGATTGACAGCAAGTCACCAGCATCCAGGGCAGTAAAACATTTACTGCAGTGGCGAGCCGGAGGTTGCAGGAAATCAGAGTGACTTACCCAAGGTCATGAGAGAGGGACAGTAAATTTCACTCAGGATCAGGCAATGCTGCATCACCACGTGAGATCCCTTTTCCCGCCAATTCATTAGAGACCTGACAGGCCACTTTTGCATGTTCAAGCACAGATCCGCGTCGCAGTACTGCAGGTGCACGAGTCCTCGGGGGCACTCTCATGCTGCACAGCCTATCTGATGAGATCTTTAACTCGGGGCAGAAGAAGTCTGGCAGGCTGTGTTGCCCTCCCTCCCCCAAGTTTATGGCTGCGCTCACGGGCACAGCAGAGGCTCCGGGCCGCATTTATATTCATGGCGCAGCGCTGCTTGCACCTCGCCTAACGTCCTGTCCCTGTTGAGAAGGAAAACTGACACGCCGTGGGCTGGGGGTGGGGTGGGTAGCATCTCCTCTCTTTCCTTGTCATTCTTCGGCCTCCTGCGAATACTGACACCAACCTGAGTGTGTTTGTGTGTGTGTGGCGTGGGCGGGGTGCATATGCAATTTGTAATGCGGGAAATTGATTAGCCTAATTGTTTTCTATTTCAAAGCCGCATGCGCGCCGCTTAATTTTTCACAATTAGCCCTGAGCGGCGACACGGTGGGGAGCGTCTCCGTGAAGGATGATGACGACAACGATAACCTTAGAAACGAAGCCTGCAACGTGAGCAGTTTGTCGTCGCTGAAGTCAAGCAAGACGCGCTGCACTACAGTAACAGAAAAGTGACACGGGGGCACGAGGGGTGGCTCAGCAGGCAGCGTGATTGTGACGTCATTAAGGTTTATTCTGGCTTCCTCTGTCACATGTCTCCTTCCTTTCCTGTTGTCACCCTCTGCTGTCACCTAGCAAACACAGTACAGGCGAGATGCTCAACACACCCAGAAAGACGCTCTAAAAACAGGCGCAACTTTTGGCACTCTAGGAGCTGCATAAATATCCCTCAGCCAGACGATTAAGAATTGTTTCCGCTTTCCTGGAGACTCTTGATTGCAGAAATAAATCAATACATCATCTCCAGAGAGAACTATAAAAACCAGAGTTGTTTGTGACATGCTCTTATTGCTTTCCAGCTTTACATGTTTGAGCTGCAATTATAGGCACTGGGTCTGTCTGTCACCAGGTTTCTACAGATTCTGGAAAACCATGACCCCCCCCCCCCCAATCAGTCATCCTGCCAGCAGTACCAGCAAAAGTTTAAATTATACTTTGCAAATGCATTCCTTTGCATTCCAAATGCATTCCTTTGAGTTCTTACATTTTTATATTAAATAATCAATATATGTGACATTAATATTGAATCATATTATCCTATTGTAATGTAAAACAAGTTGCCAAAGAGAATCATCACAAAGATCTGCAGCTTCACAGCGCTTTTTAGCCTCCTTTCGCTTTCTTTTCTTTTTATTGGGGCTTAATTTTTTTTTGTTAAGCTTATTTTTTCGGGCATTTTGCCTTTTATTAGATAGCAACAGAAGGGATGACGTGCAGCAAAGAGCCCGGGGTGGAATCGAACCTGGTAAAGACTCAGCCTTAATGCTACACACTCTACCAGGTGAGCTCCCTGATGTGTTTAGTAATTTAGCAACTGGAACATCTACAGCAGCCAAAAAGCCAGACATTTTTCAGAGCTTAAAGAACAGCGATATGTTATAGCTGCGTATCTGTTATGTTATTGCGCCCACAGGGGTCAAAATGGACTAATGCAACTTTAGAAAGGGGACAATGAAACTTTACTCGTTAAAGATAAAATCTATATTAAGTATTGTACTTTTTGTGACATTAAGACCGGCACATTTACCGCTGAACTTCCTGTCCTTTCGTTGCTGCTGCGTTTTTCCAAATGTAATTTTTTTTTTTTATGCATAAGTCGAGTCGAGTTAAGGTTTTATAAGAGTAAAACATATCTGCATGACTAGATATCACAGAGTGAGCAGGGTGATTTTGGGTGAACTGTCCCTTTAAAGTGATTTTAGTTGGATTTATTTTATACATGTCTGCTTTAAACACATTAGCAGGAGGGGACAGAGGAAGAAAACATTGTCAGCACTATTTAAAGCCCTGAGAGGACCACACACACACACAGCACAGATTAAAAACAAAGTCTTATGCTCATACGTGGATTAGAGGATGTGTGTGTGTCAGAGATCAGCTGTATGTGTGGGCAGCCACCAAGTCCACTGGGAGAAGCAGGCTGTGGCGACAGCTGGACTGGTGGCAGCCTCGTTCTGCACGGGCAGCCTTGGGGTTCAGTTTAACCAGGGTCTTACACCGATCCCTGCTCCAGATAGCGCAGGGGCCACCAAAGACTGACGGAGGAGTCTTTCGCTAGCATGCATGTCACCTGCCAGGTCAGCCTGCAGGGTTGAAGTAGGAATATTAATATCAGAGCGCCGCGTCAAGGCCCTTGAGTCTCAGGTAAACATCCACCCATCGGTCATGACAAAATGGATTACGTCCGCGACGCCTGTAATCTGCAGCCTCGCAAAGATTATTGTCCTCCAAACACTTGCACATACAATCTGTTCAATCTCGCCACACGGCGTGCTGACAAAGTGAAGGCTGTCTGCAGTCGCAATAGAGGAGAAGAACATTGATTATCTGGTTACCATGGCAGCTGTCAGTGGGGGGATATATGAGGCAGCAAGTGAACATTTTGTCTCCAAGTTGATGTGTTGAAGCAGGAAAAATGGGCAGCGGAAGGATGTGAGCGACTCTGACAAGGAACCAAACTGTGATGTCTGGACGACTGGGTCAGAGCGTCTCCAACACTGCAGCTCTTGTGGGGTGTTCTGGTCTGCAGGGGGCAGCACCTACCAGAAGTGGTCCAA
>JAVQJF010018353.1:0-11455 GCA_036023855.1 Gadopsis marmoratus | reverse complement strand
CCTATCAAGCACTTTCAAGGTATCCCAAGGTATTTCAAGTTATCCTTTCAAACACTTTCAAGGTATCCTTTCAAGCACTTTCAAGGTATCCCAAGGTATTTCAAGGTATCCTTTCAAGGTATTTCAAGGTATCCCAAGGTATTTCAAGGTATCCTATCAAGCACTTTCAAGCACTTTCAAGGTATCCTTTCAAGCAGTTTCAAGGTATCCTTTCAAGCACTTTCAAGGTATCCTTTCAAGGTATTTCAAGGTATCCCAAGGTATTTCAAGGTATCCTTTCAAGCACTTTCAAGGTATCCCAAGGCATTTCAAGGTATCCTTTCAAGCACTTTCAAGGCATCTTTTTTTTTTACAATGTACTATACTGTGACGGTTTTTATGAAATTCTATGAAGTTTCTTATGAAATACTATACTGTGAAGTTTTTTATGATGTACTATGGATTTTTCCAACATACTAATGAAGCTTTTTACGACATACTATACTATGAAGTTTTTACAACTGTGGCAAACCAGGAGGCGTAGACGGCACCTTGCTCGTCGCCTGGCAACGAGGGCGATGCCAACTGGGACAAGTGGTGGCAGGTGTGTTCATCCCGGTGGATAGACTGCAACCGCTGGGCACCTGGGAGTGGACACACCTGCCTCACATCGAACCCTGACGAGCCCCAGGACCGAAGACATTGGGGCAGAGAAGAGGTGGAAGGATGGGAGAGAGCAAAACAAATAACATTGTCTGAGAGAATAAAGAGCATTACAAGTGATTGATTGGTGCCTGGCGTGTCTTGTTTAAACGAGGGTCACCCCCATCAGCGTGAAAGCTTACACAACATACTATACTATGTTTTTTATTATGTACTATGAATTTTTTTACGGCATACTATACTATGACGGTTTTTATGAAGGTCTATGAAGTCTTTTACAACATACTATACTATGAATTTTTTTTATGACGTACTTTGATGTTTTATACAACATACTACATACTATGAAGTTTTTATGACGTAACATGAATTTTTTTACGACATACTATACTATGAAGTTTTTAAAACATACGAGATTATGTTTTTTATGATGTACTATGATTGTTTTTACGACATACTATACTTGAAGGTCTATGAATTTTTTTACGACATACTATACTATGATGGTTTTTATGAAGGTCTATGAAGTTCTTTAAGACATACTATACTATGAAGTTTTTATGACGTAATATGAATTTTTTTACGTCATACTATACTATGAAGTTTTTTACGACACACTGTTACGACATGCTATGAATTTTTTTATGACATACTATATACTATGATGTGTTTTATGGCTAAAACGTGGTCATATTCACAGGCTTCGTACACCTTTTTAAAGAGTAACATTTCCTGGCAAACTGTGACTTTGAATCATCCAGGAAGATGACAGGAAGGATTGATTTTCAGTTTGTAGGTTTCAGGTCGTGCGGGAGGGTCAAAAAATAAAGCTGTCGGAGCGGCGATAATGAGATTAAAATGCGCTTCACAGTTGTTCTTCACATCAAGACCTTCATGTTGGTGTGAACACGTGAACCGGAATCATTCGCACAGTCACCCACAAGACATCTGACAGTTTAATGCTAATTCTCCTCCAGAAAATAAAGGAACCGTCGCCTCGACAAACAGTGTTGGTAGTGTATAAGCAGATTGATACTGAGAAGTTATTAAAGCAGTGCTGTAAACCTGCATGAATATGATTGGATGTTTTTAGTCAGCTGTTAAGCAAACACATGGTGAATGAGCCACTGATGGTGAAATATGAATAAAGCACAATATTGTGCCCCACTTATGAACACATTGTATGTTTGTTATAATAAAACTAATACTATAAAATTATCCTTTTCCAACTAAATGGTCCAACTGTCACACTCACCTTGTAAAAGATGGAGAAGTTACTGTTCATTGCGAGGACGCTGGTCAGGACGCCGTTACAGAAGTCTCCATTTCCAATGTAACCAGCGGGACACACACATGAAACATCTGCATGCACACAAACACACACAATTTTTTGTCAAAGCTGCTGCGTCTGAGTGTTACACTGAATCCACAGAGTGGTTTGTGATGTTGCAACAGTCTAAACAACAAATTAAAACAACATATACTGTTCAGGAGATTTCCACAGATCTGTCAGTCTGAGACTGTGCTGCCGTAGTACCTTTGAGCCTGTAGCAGTAGGCGTCATACTTGCTGCTCTGGTCCACAGGTTCTTTGTAGATAACCAGGCCCACGTGGTTGTCTCCACACTTGACAGAGGGGAAGCGGGTCGGGTATCCCACCTTCCCCCCCTCCATCCAGCCGGCCACACACAAATGCATCCCCAGCTGTCAGGACCAAAGAAGGACGACAGCAGGATAAATGATTGGTTACCAAGCACCGCATCACTGTGATGGGGACAGGCGAGAGATGAAAAAAATACTTCACAATTAACTGGAAGAGGATGTTATGTTGGTTGGAGACACACAGGTGCTCAGTTTTAAGTTTTGTTATTTAACAGGATATCTCAAAAACTACATTAAAGTAAAGCTTGATTTATACTATTTACATTTTATTTACTATTTATACTGCATGAAGTGGTTACACCATACCAACCACTGCTACATGCATAGGCTCTGAGGTTATGCCGTAGCTGACGAGCACCTCCTCAAAACCGCAACTACATTTCGGGGCTACAGCAGCTCCATGTGGGGACTAGGAACTCTGACTGGCTGCTTGTGTTTTCACCTACACGTTTCTGATGCTGGTGGAGATTGTTGATAGTGAAGACAACATTAAACAAGTTGGAAAAGGCTATTTTATCTTCTCATTTTCAGTAGCAAAGACATCTCCAATGCAAACCTATATCATATCATATATATCCAGGTCCAATATGGACATGTCAAATATGTCCAATATAGGTCCAATATGACCTGGAGTTCTGGTGTTTTGGCAATTCTATCAAAGTCTACGCCCGGACCCCTTGCATAAATCTGGGGAAATATTTTTTATTTATTTTTTAGCGTGAATAAAGAAGACACAAACATCACTAGGAATACTTAATTAATAATACTTAATACTTACTCATGCCATAATCGGTTAATGGTTCTATAAACTGTTGTACGCTGTAATATGTGAATTAAGTAATTTTCGCTCTACGCTGTAGTCTCTACTAAAAACAGTGGCCTTCATCTGCTCAGTGTTTGTGCATGTATGAGTGAGGGGTATTGACCGGTGTGGCGTCTCTATGGAAACCCCTTCTGTAAGTGTGTTTACCTGCTGTGCGTCTCCCAGCTGTTTAAAGCTGACCAGCGTGGCGCCCTCGGCTTGGCAGGCGGCATCTGCCTGACTGAAGTTCATCTTGTACTTCCCCTCCGGAGAGCGCAGGTGGAACACTCCGGCTGTGTTGGCTGAACCATAATAGCCATGTTACCTTCACCGTAAGCTCACATTTCGGTCGCCTCAGATTTCTGAGCCGTAACAAGTTCTCCGGCGTTGCCAGCTGCATTCCAGCCGAGTGCTTGTTGACATTAACAGGCCCAGGAAAATCACTATTCAAACCTAAAACTAATTAATGTTCTACGTAATATCACCATGGTAACGTGAACGCTATAGAGGTCAGTTGCTGTAGAATGTGTTACCACACCAACAGAAATCATTATGGATGTATTACCATGGTAACTAAAGTACTCTGGAATCTGTTAACCATGGTAAAATAGCCGGTACAGATGTGTTACCATGGTAATGCAGGTCTTTGCAGATGGCGGCAGGGTCACAGCCTCCGTTGTCTTCTAGGCAGCGGTCAACAGGGGGAACCACCTTCTCCAGACACTGGACTCCATTACCCAGGTACCCCGGCAGGCACTCACACTCACGTTCGTTCTGGAGGAACCAGATTACTGATCAATCAGGTTGAAGCAGGAAATGAGGTTGTGTGTTTAGGTGCGTCAGTGATCCTGTTTCTAGTTTTCTAGTTTTCTGATACAGTATTTGTATATGTGCATTTAAGATATTATGTCATATGAGACATAATATGAAACCTGTTAAGGCTCATATAGTTATTAATATAAAATGTATGACAGGAAGATCAATACAGTTGTGTTTGTTGAGTTTGCTACATTGCCGTTCGCCACACTGACAACGTTCTGTGTTCTGGATCTTGTAAAAAATAAAAAATAAAAAACATATTCCCTTGATTCTTAATCCACATGACACAGGTGAACATATGAAGATTTTAAAGAAAAAAAGGTAAATGAAGGTTTTTACTCACTGGACCAGTGAACTTGCAGGAGGCAAAGTCACTGCAGCCACCATTCGGCTCTTCAATACACCTGGATGACAAACAGCCTAATGTCACATCTCCGACTGTGAACAGCTTAGATTCATATAAAAAGCAAAACAGGAATTTAATTCAGAGAAAATGATGGGCCACACCCACCTGTTGATGGGCTCACAGGAGTAACCGTCTCCTCGGTAACCACTGTGACAGGTGCAGTTGACGAGCAGCTCTGTCTGGTTACAGTCTGCGTTCTGGTGACAGCCACCGTTATACTCGGAGCAGAGGTCTGGAGCTGCAGAGTGTTTAATAGAACTGTCATCTGATCTGCTTGCATGGTGGATTCATGTCCGAACAAATGACAGTATCTAATATGTGAATGTATGCCATCTTCAAATTTACACATCTCTCTCAGTGTTATGCAGTATGCTGAGAGCATACAGCAATCACAACACAACATCAACACACAAATCATGTTTTACACAATCCTTATACATCCTCATCACCTATTGCAGCAATGTTGAGC
The DNA here is from genome assembly GCA_036023855.1 of Gadopsis marmoratus. NCBI lineage: Eukaryota > Metazoa > Chordata > Actinopteri > Centrarchiformes > Percichthyidae > Gadopsis > Gadopsis marmoratus. The sequence continues at coordinate 6,656 of JAVQJF010018353.1, read as the reverse complement.
GTGTCCTGACCAGCTGCATCATAACCAGGTGTGGAAACTGTAGTTAATCAGACTGTAAGACTGAATAATCATGAATGGCCAAGTCAGTCACATTACCACAAACCAAGACTAAAGGCAAACAAGCAGGAAGTGAAGCTGGCTGCACTCCAGACCTGACATGAGCATCACAGGAAAGATACTAGGAGTCTGATGACTTTATTCAAGTTTATGTAGGCTTGTCCAGTTACCTTTTGTCCCCTAAAATAGACAGTGTAGCAACTGTAGCTTTTATTATACGTAGTTAATCCAATGTGGATGTAAATGCCCTCAAATTAAAGCTGCACGTCTACAGTTGGAACTCCACAGTCTCAGTCTTTTTCCATCTGAATGAGAAAAAAGTCTGGAGTTGTTTGTTTGAGCCACAACAGGGTCAGAGTGATCCATGATCCTACAGCAGGACTACAGTCAAACATTCTGCTGTTTTCAATGTCATCAAGATTTGATGGTCAGAGATTTATACAACTCAATTCAAAGAATTTATTGGCACCAAAGTTTCAAAAACAATGTTGCCAAAGCATCAAAATACAATTTGTCCATATATTTGGACATTACACAATAACAGTAGTACAACATTAAGATATTTAATATACTCTTACTAATACTTTCCAGTTTCTCATTCAATTGTAATCTGTTTTTAAAAAGTTATGTTATTTTTATTATACGACACCCTCACCATGCTCCAGTTAGTTTTATATGTCTTATTATGTTGCTACTTTAATTCACTACAAGAATCACAGTCATCATTGTGGACAAAATGCTGAAGACTCACGTGGCTCTGGACTGCAGACGGTGCCGTTCCCCTGAAACCCAGATTTACACTGACAACCAGCTCCTGGCACACAGTCGGCCTGAGCGTGGCATTGCCGGCACTCCTCTGGGATCGAGCCTGGACACACATACGGATGGATGATTCATCAAAGAAGGAAGTTAACAAAGGTAGACAGGGCTTTAAAAATAGGTTCAGGGGATTATATAAGCAACATCCCGGACTCATTAATTGTCTTTAGGTCCTCACATTCAGTAAGGGAACTCACCTATTTCGATCTGGCAGTGATCACCCTTCCACCCAGAGTTACAGACACACTGTCCAGAACCTTTAATGCCATCATCACACGTTCCCTGTTTCCCACATCTGCAGACTGAGAGAGCGAAAACAAACATGACACCACCCCCCTGTTCATTTAAAATAATCTAACAAGAGTTGTGAAGATGTAGGATTTATTTCCTGCAGTAACAGTCTGCACTGACAGTTGAAGCTCTTTGAGGATTGGAAAGATACGAAACTTGAAGTAGAAGTACACATAGGTATGTAGGTTGTATCCTTGAGGGTATGAGGTGAATATAGATGGTTATTTGTGGAGATGTGTTAAACCTGTACATGTGGAAGGGTATACATGGATATATACTCATGGAAGTGAAAACTCAGTTGATTTATTTCTTAACATTGAAGTATATTATAGGATTTGTACCACTTTGCGATATTTCTTTTTTTTTTGCGTTCTGCAGAAACTTAATGAAACATTCAGCAGTTTAAATGAGTTCACTCTCTGACTCTGGATCAGTTCGGGATTAATTCAGTAACCATGGTGACGGGTTTTGAATTCGCTCCAGCTCTGCTTCACACCTTCTCTGATTGGCTTCTTCTGCATTGCAAGGATGACCTGATGAATGATTGAACTTTGAAACCTAAACTGAAGATGATCAGCAGCTGTTTAATATTTTTAACCAGGTCTGCAGAGTGAAGACAGCTGGCAGGTTTGTCCTGAGCTAGAAGCACACTCAGCTGTGTCGTGGTGAGTGTGGAGCGTTGCTATGGTGACAGACTACTCAAGCGCTGATGGGGGTTAGACTGTCTGCTGACTTCAGAATTATTTATTTTTAGGTGGAGGTGGGGGAAACGGCATTTCTACCTGAAACACTGATACCACATGGAGGCAACAAGAACTGTGGTTGGTCAGCCCGGCCTGCTGGTGTTTTCTCCTACAGGTTTTTGATGGGTGGAGATCGTTGATCATGAATACAACATGAAACAAGTTGATGAAAGATAATCTACTCCTTTTCAGTGACCTACATCTAGCAAAGCAGTCTCCGCTGCTCCTACTTGCCATGATCGCCACTCGCTATGATCAGTAGTTTCATATTACTATTTATCGATTATCATATTACGTTATTCTCGTATTGTCTTCTGAAACGAGGATCTCACAAACACCAAGTCTGACTTCTAGTTTGGGTTCAAACGCAGTTGATATTTTTCTAGATATGTTTCCATCCAATTGTCAAGCAAACTTTTGAAGTGTCGCAAAGAAGAAATGCAAATTAGGCGCATTTCCATGAACTGGTTTGGAGCGAATGAACTAGGATAGTTGCAAAGCGTAGTTTGGTCGGAAGCTGGCGGTATAAGCTACAATTTACACAAGGCTGTAATCTGCCAGTAAACAAGTTAGAAGAAGTTAATGGGTTCAACTGAAACAGCTGATCAGTCATGTGAGTTAAATGTTCACCACATCAGATCTTATTTGGCAATAGCATTTCCATGTCCCATTTAGCGCATCAACTAATTTTCAGCATAGGCAAAAAAAACTCAAGCAAGAATAAAAACTTGTCTGTGCAATTGAGGAAGTTTCAAATGTTGCTATTTGCATACAGATTTTCTAATACGAACAAAATGCATATAAAAATACGTTTATGGAAACATAAACATTAGTTTTGGTTTGAAATCAAACCCTGCTGTGTGTTTCCTGATTTTGGTCTACCTGTGCAGTTGGGGCCATAATGGTCGCTGACACACAGCTCGCAGGCTTTTCCTATGAAGCCTTCATGGCACCTACATCTTCCTGAACCCCGCAGACCATCGTCACAGTCACTATGGTTGCCGCAAGGGGCCTCCATGCCACCTGGGCAAACTGAAACACACAGGGAAGGAGTGGAGTCAAAGGAGGGCTCTTCCCGGTGACAAAAAAAAGACACAGCGCTTCAAACCAACTTCTCTTTCTCATGGCTGACATTTTGCCTTGTCAAACACAAGTGTAAAAAATAACTTTAACAGCCACCTGTCAAGACACGTGTCATCTGTATTTCTGCTATGACAGGTCAAAATGTCTGTCAAAATGAAAAAGTTCAATAAAATTACACTAGGGCGAAGATGTTTTTCACACCCAATCACATGACTGCCTCAGGTCAAGATTTGTAAAAGTCTGGTAATAAACAAGCAGCAAAAATTACAACAGCACTTTGGTCTAAAGGAGAAGATCTGCTGGCCAGATTTTAAGTAGTTTTGGTGCAGCACCATGCAGACAAAATACCCTCATGCACACAAGAAATGTGTGCATTGCCTGAAATGTTCTGATCCCACTCCTGCCCTCCTCCAGAGGATGAAGCCTAGATTTGAATTCTTCTATCGCCACCTTCAGTACAATCTCTACAACTTGTAGCTTCACAAATATTATGGCTCTAAGAATGAACACTGGTATGGAGTGATAGGAGTGCCACAAAAAAGAATAAATATCTAAAAGAATAAGACAATAAATGTGGAAATATCAAGAGAAATAAATAAAAGAAAACTTATACATAATGACAAATAAAATATACATTATCCCTTAATTTTTCCTTATTCTTTTCCCTTTTGCTTTTGCTATTCCTTTTTTGCTTTTGCTATTCCCATATAGAGCCAAGCTGTCAATCAAATGGCTTTGGGCGGGCCTTCATGCCCAGGCTGAGTAATCAATTCATGGATACATGAATCCTGTTTTGGCAGGAGCTTTTTAGCACGGACAACAGGAAATAGATGTGACACAAGGGCTGGATGCTAACCAGCATCATATTTTGTCTGTGACCTTTAAAACATTACAATGGAGACACTTTTCTGGAACATTACTTCTGGTCTAGACAATAATACATCCGCTTATTCGTCTTCATTTCAAAAATGTCATGTGTTGTCTGGTCACATAAAAATGACCCGTGCTGGAGTTGAACCTATAATGGCACAAGGTGTTTTACCATTAGAACTGATACCTTACTAAGTAGGCCACGGAGATAGAGGAAATGTGGAGACAGGAGGCGACATTGTGACATTCATGATAGTAAGCGCTTAATAATAAAACCTGAATGCATCTAAAATGTGAGCCAAATGTGGTATTAGATATTGATAATATACATAATTCAATGTACTGTAGCTTTACAATGTATTCTGGCAATACTGGCTGCCTGATCCACCAAAATCAACACTTTACAGAATAGGCAACATGCCAGCTCTGGTTTGAATAAAAAAAAAAAGTGTTAACATGTGTTTACATGTAACATTCTAAGTTCAAATACACAATGCAAATGTGTTACACAGTAGGACTTAATCATTAATGTTGACTTTCCTTCTGTCACAGTAATGAGTAACTATAAGTAAGTAAAATAATTATTATTTTTATGTACATGTAATGCTGGAATAGTCTGTGTGGAGGGATGGCCTACAGAGTGTGAAGAGAATGCATGTGGTGCACTCTTACATTATAAATATTACAAACGCACATTTCAATGTCGTACATTTTCACATGTTAATCTGGGCATATCACGCTTTGCCACAGCTAACTCCACACTGCATAGGAGCTGTAAACAGACTGTGTCTCACTTACAGGCTCCTGATCAAGGTCTGACTACAAGAGCATCTTCCCTATGTGCCTGCATGCCTGCCTGCCTGCCTTCCTTCCTTACCTTGACAGTCTCGGCCGTAATGGTTTTTGCAGCACTTTTGGACCCAGGAAGGAAACTGGCAAACTCTCTTACAGCCCATTGGGGTGAAATGATCGTCCAGGTTAATATGCCAATGTGGGTAGCTGGGCCTATAACTGGAGCGTAAGTTCAAACAACTCTCCTTCTTTCCCTGAAAGAAGGCAGAAAATATATGCATCTCTACATAAGTTATATATTTTACAATATATTTTACAAGCTGCAATTTTTTTTTTTAGCAGATGGGCAGATCTTACCGTGTCTTGGTGTCTGAAGGGGCAGGATGGAGTGCTGATGCAGCTTCCACAGCGCCCCTGAGGCATGTTAAGACAGAAAACTTCAGTTCAGCATCCAATACCCTCATTTCGAAGGTTGAGGTCAATTTAATAACCATGGCAGTGTGGTATCGGTATCGGACGTGATGAAATCTCAGTTATAAATGCTGGTGTGACAGATCTGTGTAGTAGATCTAATACTACAAGTAGTATTGCTAGTTTGTAGCCAAATTAGTGGCGCATTATGTATCAACTTGTTTTTGTGTTTTGTTCTTTTTGTCAGCTAATATTGTCCAGTTATATTTGACCTTGTCTTAGCTTTTGTTTAGTGATGTTTTGTGATCGTGGTGCAAGGACATGCTCCACAAAAATGTCCTGATCCCAGACTATCCTAGTAAAACAGAGATAAATATAGTCCTACTAGTAATATTATTTTTTATTACAACTAGTGTAAGTATTAACATTTGTGTTGTGATCAGTAAAGCAGTAATAGTATTAGCGCTACTAACATAAGTGGTTCTGTTCTCCATGTTGTCGCAGTGCGCGCCCAGGCCGGGTGGCTCCAGCAACTGGTCGATGCCATAGGCCAAGCCCTCTTTGAAGGTCAGGTAGCGCTCCACTAACCTAGCTGCATTTTCATTAATCAATACAGCTCCCTGAAAACAAACACACACACACTTTAAAACAGTCCACCACAGTCACGGTATAAAATAGAACAAATATAAGGTACTTTAACACCTTTCCTTTTTGGTGCTGTCAATCAAACTCTGGTGTGAATTGAATTGAATTATAATTAAATCCATCTGCTAATCAAACAAATTAGCAGATGTATAAATCGTTTGTTCAACAGTGAACAAACGATTTATACATTTGTTTTGTGAATTTCTATAAGATGATTTGCTAACCAAATGAAAAACAGTTCAAACAAAAGGTGCATACTAGCCAAAACCTCTCAATCGCCCCCTGGTGGCTGGTGTATGGGCGGGAACTTGATACTGCTCTGATCGACTCTGGCACCAAATGACCTCACCAGCGAAAGATGGACTCGCTTGAATCTGGGATATTTTGGCTTCATTTTTTAACGTACGAGGAAGTAGAGACGTGTCGTTCTTCTCTATATACAGTCTATGGTATCGACCACACAGTAACTATCCCCCCTGTAATATTACAGCATGAAATGTACCTTATATATGCTTCCTCTGGGAAATATTATCAGAAGACACTCCATACATTTCCACTGTTATGCAGATGATACCCAATTACACTTGTCAATCAAGCCAGGTGAAGCGAGTCAATTCATCAAACTTCAGGCATGCCTTAAGGACATAAAAACCTGGATGACTAGCAATTTTCTGATGCTCAACTCTGAGAAAACTGAAGTTATTGTACTTGGCCCTGAACACCTCCGACATACATTATCTAGGGATATAGTTTCTTTAGATGGCATTGCCCTGGCCTCCAGTACCACCGTAAGGAACCTTGGAGTTATCTTTGATCAGGATATGTCCTTTAATTCACATATAAAACAAACTTCAAGGACTGCTTTTTTTCACCTACGTAACATTGCAAAAATTAGACACATCTTATCTAAGGAAGATGCAGAAAAATTAGTTCATGCATTTGTGA